>JAHBCN010021907.1:0-12500 GCA_019359885.1 Listronotus oregonensis | reverse complement strand
TTTAAAAAATTTTTTTTATAGTAATACTATGTCTTTTTTTTTTATTCTTATGCCGTGTTCTTAAATATTTTAGGTTACTAAAATTTTTTTTTTTAAATTTATTTGATAAAACTTTTTTATCTAAAGTGTTAATCATTTTTACTTTTTTTAAATTTTTGACCAAAAGACTTGTTTTTTTTTGTGGGGTATTTTTCTAATAATCAAAAATACTATGTTGCTTTTTGTATTTTTTTTTTTTAAATAATCTAAAGCAGTAAAATTTCTTCTTTAAATATATAACAAAAAAACATTTTTAAACACTTTTTATATGTTTTTATCATCATATTCCTACAAACCCCAATACGTGTATTGTGGGTGTCTTGAAATGAAGTTTTTAACGAAACTTACGATTTTTTGAGGGGAGGGGGAAAACCTCTACATGCAGCAGGTTTCATAGTCTAGATACTACAGAGGCAAAAAGTAAATATTGCTTTAAATATTCAACAAAAATTAAAACCTTTAAAAAATTTAATAGAGTAAAAATAAAAAATACCCAAACAAAATTTTTTTTAAAAAATTCTTTTTTTTGAAAAAAAAAAAAGAACAAATTTTGCCCCCATTTTTTATGAAAAAAAATTTTTTAAAAAAAAAAATTTAAAATTTCATTTAAAATTTTTAAAGCCTTTTTTAATAAAAAAATAAACATGCGATAATGGTTTACCCCAAAAATTTTAGATACTAATGATTCATTCATTTATTAACTTATTTTAAAAAAAAAAAAAAACAATAATTTTAAATTAAAATGTTTACATATAAAATTTTTTTTTCCCCAATTATTGCGTTGAAAAAAAAAACTATTTATGATTTTGAAAAAAAGTTTTTTAAAAAATTTTTGGTTAAAAAAAAATAGAAAATTTCTGGGGAAACTGCTTTTTTTTTAATAAAACTCAATGATAGTTTAAATTATAAAATTTAAAAACCCGGCGGCGTCGAAAAAGTTTTTCATGATGTCATAGGCAAGTAAGCAAGTTAACAACGAGTGCAACTACTGTGAATTTTGTTAATACTTTCTCAATTTATTGGCTAAAATGGTATATAAATGCCACAATATACCAATACTTCTCTGAAAACACCACAAAAGCTCTTTATATCTGTCCCAACAAATCCTAAAAGGCGAAAAAAATGATTACAATTAGCTCGAAGAGATCCAAACAGCTTGGTATCGCATTCAAATGTTTTTATGTGTGAAGATTACTTTAATGTAAGTATACAAATATCCCGCTTTAAATACCTACCGATTTATATACAACAAAATATCGCCTTTAGATAATTTATAAACACTTTAAGGTATAACCTAATTTGATAACAACATAACTATGGATTGTAGAGAGATAAGGATCGCCATTTCTGTGTTGAAAGTGTCCGTCGAAATGTGTACGGTGGCGCCATCGTAGCATACTTAAGTATCAATTTCATAAAGTGATTAAAGTAGGATAGAACTGTTATTTACTGCTTACAGCTGGACACTTTTTCAATTCGTCTCCCATAAGAGATGGTACTCCTCATATTTCTACACTCCATAAACATAACCTATAATACGATTTTGAAAAATACTGAATGATGAGCACGAAAATAAATAATTTTTTAGAGGTACTTACACAGCTGTTTTTACATTTTTGAGTTCTGCAGCATAGTAGTCACCGTTATTTTTAAGGAAACGCACAATCATAAATGCGTCTATCTCAAGTAGGTTTCTGTTATCGGCTTGCACAAAATTTATGTCCATTTTGAGGTACGAAACGGATAATTATGTTACTTAAAATATGATTTTTTTATACATAAAATGGACAAGAAACCGTTATTTAGATAGTAAAAGATCGAAAATAACACCTGAAAACACACAACACAAAGCTTGTGACATTTTTGACTGGCAAGTGACGTCACCAAAGTTGTAACCAATCACAGAGCATTCCAGTCGCTGAATTAATTCCTAAAATATTTGAATTTTAATACGTATATTTTGCAATACATATGCATATTTTACTTTATATTATAAAGAAATATGCTTCTTTATACTATTATCTAATAGGATCAACGAGGTTACAAAAGAACTAGAGGGAACGCAGACTCTGAAAAACGGCAGGCGAAATGTCATTTCGGCCATATTGGTAACTCCCGGCAGTCCGAGGCGGTTTTAGTTGTGTTTTCGTTTATTTTTTATATATGTGAGAAGTTTTTGGTGTGGTTTAAAGACATTTTATAATTTTGAACAATAATAAATAAGTGTTTAGTTCCAGGTTGTAAAAATTTGGTAGATAAGAAGGAGAATTTGGATGGAAAAACATTTCACAGGTGTGTATTCAACAATAATTTTATTTAACTATGATTCATGTTGTTTAAAATTAGAATATGCTTTTAATTTAAATCGTTTATTTGTTAATAGATTAAACATATAAGTTGGGTTACAAAGAGAAAAATAAGCGGCTACGGTACATTCAACCTTTTCCTATATATTTGCGTTGAAAATTTGAATAAATAGCAAAATTAATGCAGATTAATAAGGGTAAACTGAATTAGAAATCACTCAGTAATGAAATCTAAATTAAAATTTAGGTTGACTTTGTTTTGGCCAATAGTAGCACCTTAGGTAGCTCAAATTAATTAGTTTTAAGTTAATTTATTTTCATAATGCCAGCTTATTTTTTTTTGTTTCTGTTCTTATCTCTTTAAAAAATTCTTAGATAAAATTAATCCTTTCAACAGACTAAAATGTATTCTGCTAATATTACAAATTAGAAAAAAAAATCTCTTTGACTTCGATATAACAAATTACGTGTAACATATTACAATTCTAGTGGCAATAATGGTAATTTGGATTTATTTTGGTATGCCAGTTTTATAACCAATCTTACGAGATGCTTATGATTATTGTTTTTTTGGTTTGAAGAATAAAATTAAATTAATACTTTTTATTTAACAGAATACCCAAAAATGAGACCAGAAGATCAGCATGGTTAGAGGCAATGGGACTTACAAACTTAGCAGTTAGCAGACACGCTGTTGTTTGTTCCGATCATTTTTCTGAGGCCTGTTTTGACAGAACATCTATATGTGGCATAGTTCGGCTAAGAGACAATGTTATCCCCAATCTATTTATTGATAAAATTGTCTATAATTATAGTATGGACTTCCAGGCTATGAGGGTCAGATAACATGCCATATAAAAAGTAATCAGATTTTTGCTGTTTTGATAAATTTTTGGAAAAAAACTTAAATAAGATTTTAACGTTTTGTCTTCAAGGTCCTATCATCAAATGTTTTTATAAAAAAATAATTTTTTATTACACATTTTAAAACATTATGCCCTAAACTAAAACTAATAAAAAATGTCTTTGGTTAATTATAAATAGAATATAATTGATTATTTTTAAAAATAACAGGGATGTAATAATTTTCTCAAATGCATTTTATCAAGCTTTTAATAACCTGAAACTTTGCTCATTTTATTCTTTTTGTTGTTTATATACACTGTATAATTTATAATAAATACTTTTAAATAAATTAATAAAACATTAGAATGTCTTTTATTTGGTTAAATTATTATCTAATAAAAACATCTCTTGTATTTGTTTTACTTTTATATTAAAGATAATAAAACATTTTATAATTTTTTTAAGCACGGAAGACACAATGTCTTTTTTAAGAGAAAATTTGTAAAATTTCTTAAAATATTTTTTTTATAACATTATTTATTTATTTCATCAAGCCTTCTCCCTTCTATGGATGAATTCGGTTCGCATATGGTTGACTACGAAACAAAAATAAGATTTTTTTTTTAAATGCCTTAATTTTTTTAATAATATGCCGAAGCGCTCCTTGGATGGTATCTTATCTTGCACAAAGATTTTATTTGGCTATATTTCAATTCTTTCTTGCTTATTTTCAGTGATATCGGGGATACCCTTGTGGATACTCTGATGATATGTTTACTAATTTATAAAATTTTAATAATATTTTTTTACCAAAATAACAAACGGTTTAACTTATTTTATAAAATAGGTAGTTTCTTTAGTTTTTCATTTTATATCATAACTTAACGATCAGTTAGGTATTTATATACATATTTTTTAAATTTATACCATTTCTTACAATATATAAATATATATTTATCCCAAACACTTCTAATTTATTTTTGTAATCGTTTATAGTACACCTATAAACGATTGCAAAAATAACACAAAAGTGCTGAATACGCCTCTGTGGAGTCAGCCATATTGGAGTCTCTTTGTTTACTCCAAAGTTTTAACGTGTGTAACATTGGTTGCGTTCTCTCTAGTTCCTTTTCTAACCTCGTTGAATAGGATGACCACAATTTAAAGCTTATTTTCAATGGTTGCAAATAGCCTATTGAGTGGGTGTAAATAGTACACAAATAGCGCCTAATAAATTTTCAAAATGATTACACAATTTTTTGGAAAATTAGTTCAAATTTTGTTTCACAATTTAAATGTGCAGTAGCTTTTATTATGCATGCCTTAGACATACATGAACAAAAACCCGCTTATAACTTTAGACTGATAAATAATTTCTGCTAAAAAAATGATCTTATAAAATTAGTCCCATATTTTATTTTCCCTTATTTTGTTACTTTGGCCTGAAACACAAACTATTAAACTAAGTTGAGTACCGTGGTTTTAAAAACGGCAATAACGCTGACAATTGTCTCATATCTCGCTTTATGACAGCGGTAATGTTACCAACTTAGGAGTGAATTCCTTGACGTTTTTCAGCTAGTTTAATAATTAAAAATGTAAAATTTTAAATGTTTTGCTCTAAAGTTAAATACATTTAAATATATGATTTTTTTATTGGGCGGTTTTTCTACTTGGAATTTTGTTAAAGCAAATAGTGCCGGATCCGAATCAGAGGCAACCTTTATTCAATGCCAATCGGTTAAAAAGTATTTTGGTCAAATATGGTTTGTAAACAAATATATTGCAAATGAGTTGCCTAAAAAACTATGGCCAAGCCAATAATTAATTATTTTATTTTATTTTTGATACTGTCTCATTCAAGTCAAATTTTACTTTTCTATTATACGTGACAGTGCTAATATGCAATTAGATATATATTTTTTAATTTCATAAATAAAAATTTTAATAATATTTTTATTTTTAAATATTAAAAATTTTTAAAAGCCTTATTTACGAAATTAAAAAAAATTGGTATAGTAGCACTGTTATCAGTCCTGGATTCGTCAATAGGCCATATAGGCTGCGGCCTAGGGGCGGCAGCGTCCTAGGGGCGACAGATTCTAGAGTAAGCATACTTAGTTGTAGAGGAAAAAAATCAAGCAAGTTCACCGGTGGTGAACTTATGGGTTTTTTTTATACTAATACGTTAAACTCTCATAGAAACTCATTCGTATCGAACATTCTCAATCCTAGGTATTTTTACTGTTTATTCCTATTTTATCTATATTACGGTGTCATGCAATTGAGATGAACGCACTTAAGCAATATCTAGGTGAAATAAGGAGGCAACCTTAAAAAAAATTACGGATGAAACATCGAATAAAGAACCTGAAATACCCTCCGGCTACAGAGATTTTTTTCAGTGTGAACACCTTTTTAGTTATCTTTGGTAGACTTAGGGCTGAAATACAGAGAAGGCATAATGCTTATTTATACTCTAGCGAAAAATTTTCATTTTTATCAAAAATGACTGAATTTTCAACTTAAATAGTTACGGAAAAAGCCCAGTTACTGGTGAAATATTATACCAATGAATTAGAGGAAGATTTTAATCAAGAATATGTGCATTTTTACAGTCACATTTCTTCTAATAAAACTGCAGAATGTGCAGTGAAGCCTAGATTAAACTTACTACTCAGTCTCTCAACGTTTTTGAGGAATCAATCTCTATCTAATGTTTACCCTAGCTTAGATATAGCTCTCCGCATCACACTTTCCACTCCGGCTACGAATTGTTTTGGAAAAACAAGTTTTTCCTGTTTAAAACGTGTAAAATATCAAAGGTATTCATTGTCTCAAGAAAAAAATTAATTCTTTGGCTCTTCTCTACATAAAAGCAGAGATAATGGACACCATGAACTATGATGATACTATAGATGATTTTGCTATTAAAAAATCCCGTAAAAAAATTGTTATTCTTGTTTTTTAATGTCCTTTCTTAATGACTAATTTATTCTTTTAATTAACTTTAGTTCCTTTCTTACTAAATATGGAAAATTATTATTTTAGAAAGGTACTTTGGGCGGCGGAAATAAAGTGGCCTATACTCATAAAAAATATAAATCCGGCACTGACTCTCATGTAAAATGAAAAAATAAGAGTGGACATTTAACAGGGCTTATTAAAAGTTACAAAATAAATCATCATAACCTTAACCATATTTTCTTAGGCAACCCGTTCGCAATACGTTTCTTTAAATACTATATTTAATAAAAAATATTTTAATTTCGTTGGCGGATGAGTAAAGGTCGTCCCTAATTTAAAGATTATACTATAATCCACTAGGGTTACAAAATAAACAGTTTAAGCTTATGTAAGTTATGCGTGAAAAATACATTCTTGAATTTATTTAGAAGAATATGTGAATTATGCTTAATTTTTTATATTTATAACTTTTTAATCAAACAGTTTTAAGCATAAACATTTTTATTTTAATCTTATTTATTAGCCTCACTTGATATGTTTAGATATAAGTAAATGGGTAATTTGTTTTTAGAAAATACTATTGCTAAAAAAAATAAATGTTTTATATAATTTGACAGTCTACTATATAATTCCTGTAAGCGTTAAACCACGTTACTTTACAATGCAAAAAAGGAATTTAAAAGCAGTTTTTATTGGATCTACGCGGCGTTTAAGAGTATTTGGTTTATTCCCCACTGGGACATATATCCTCCAACATTCCTAAGTTAGGTAAATAAGATCGAAAATCTGTTTTTTTACCTTTGTTGTGCTTATTTCTCGGTCGCTATTTTAAAATTGTCTTTAGAAAGGAAAAATAAACCTTACAGAGGTAAACTGTATATATTCATATTTAACTCGCCTCATTATTTACACAACTAGACTTTCAATACCGCTGAAAGTACACTTGAAAATTTTTGTCCAGGTGAAAATAATTATAACTGATTTGTTCCAAATACTAGAAAATCTATAAAAACAAATATTCTCGTATTTATAACCTTTTAAAAAATAATTTAGTGCGAAAATTGCTTTATTTTAAAAAAATGCCTATATTCAGGTAATGTTTCAAATAACTTATTAAACATAAAAAATGGTTCTTGAACATTCTTAGAAAAGCTCGGCCAAAGAAAGGTTTTATGGGATTTTCTTAGAACATTTTATGTTTTTTTGCACTGTTCTAATTGAAAGATTTATGACTGTTTTTTTCTTGGTTTAAATAACAATAAATACACTTTAATATTATTTAAAAAAAAATAAGAGTAACACAACACGGCTAAAAAAATGGTATTAATAACCTCTAATAAATTGATTAACTGGCCAAATTTAAACCCTGCCATAGTAAACTGTATTACCCTCTAGCAAAAATGTATATCGATCTTAGCCTCTAGATAATATTTCAAAAAATTTAACGCCAGACCTTATTTGCAACCAGATTTAGTTAGGAAACGGTATATCATGATAAACAGAAAAAATACCTTTTATTTGATATATAAATCATAAATGTTCGTCATGAATGCATAAATGTATTAAAATCATACCTGTTTACCCCTGGCTGCAAAGAGTCTTTATAATATATTATGTGAAGTAGATAATATTTTATTTAAATATTTTTTTTCCGAAAAATCAATTAAAAATAATTTAATTAAAAGTACTAGCTGCTCCATTTTAAAAGGCATCCGGGTAGATATATATCCTCCTAATCATAAATGTATGTAAAAATTAGGTTTTTAGCAAACACTCGCTGAGAGGCTTATTTTACAGCCGGGCCTTAGACTATTAGACTTAATACAAAACTACTTAAAATGTTTTAAAGTAAAAAAAAATCAGATAAAATTTTGTTGCTTCTATATTTTTTTATTAATCTGCATTTTTAACAGATGTCATTGAATTTAGGCTTTTTAAAAAAAAACCAGGCTACCGATTATTATTATATTTAATACAATAATTCAATTTTTAGAAACATTATTTACATCAGCAAAAATAAATGGCTTAAACTTTTTTATTCCAAAAGCTTTACTTATAGCAGTATATAAATACGAATGTCAACAAAAATATAAGCTTTTTGCACTTCTCTCTGCCGGCAAAACAACACCAATTTTCTATTACCTAAAAGCTAAGATTAGAATCGAAAAATTTTTTTTTTCAGTTTTTTAAACATTTGGCAATAAAAATATTTAAGTATTTTATATTGTAAACTCTACGTAAATAGCATCCATTTTGATAACCTTAAAGTTGAGTACCATCTAAACAAGTCATTTCCAGGTCAACAAAACAAAGTGGGTCATGACTTCAGTGTTCGATCACAATAACCATTAAATAATAGTTAAAATATTTAAAAACAGTTAGCAGAAGTATTAACAGACAATGGTACCAGAAGTCTAGAGTTCAGTTGACCGTTGGGTTAGGGACCGGTAATAGGCTTCCACCATGTATGGGGAGGTACACCAGTACCAAGTTAAAGGATTTGTTAACCACTATACTGGGTGTTGCAGCAATTATTGTAGTCCTCCACTAGTTAACGGTGTTATAATTTCTCCAAGTGTAAGTGCCACATATGGTAAATAAAAAATACCGTTTCACATTTGGTGTACCTTTCTTTAAACACCGCTGTAAAAATGTAAAATTTAGATTATTAGCAAACACTCGATGAGAGACTAAGTTGGAGCCCGATCTAAGAGTATTAGACACAACACAAATTTTCTATTACCTAAAAGCTAAGACTAAAATCGCAAAAATATATTTTTTTGTATTCTTTAAACATTTGACAACAAAAATGTTAAATTATTTTATATTGTAAACTTTACGTAAATAGCACCCATTCTGATAACCTTAAAATTTAATTATAAACCTAAAACATTTTGCACGAAATCAAAACAAGTCGTAACGTCTAAATAAGTCATTTTAAGCTCAATAAAACAAAGTGGGTCATGATCTCACTGTTTGATCACAATAAACTTTACGCAACGGTTAAAATATTTAAAAACGGTAAGCAAAAGTATAAACAGACAATCGTACCAGAAGTCTAGAGTTCAGTTGACCGTTGGGTTAGGGACCGGTAATGTGCTTCCACCATGTATGGGGAGGTATACGTCTACTTTTCGATCTGGTAGTACCAAGTTAAAAGGTTTGTTAACCACTATACTGGGTGTTGTAGTCCTCCAGTAGTTTACGGTGTTCCAATTTCTTCAAGTGTAAGTGTCACATATGGTAAAAAAAAAATACAATGTCATGTTTGGGTCCACCGTTTAAACACCACTTCCCGTCAGATGACCAAAGTTAAGAAACACCGGGCATGGTTAGCACTTTAAACTGTAGGCCCCCTTAAATTATTAGATGTTCTTTCTTTTTCATGTCCCGTCTCCTTTCGGAGGATGGCTATCATCATTGCTATCCTGATTGTGATGAGCGAGACCGGTCTTGGTCTTGGGCTTGGTCTTGGTCTTGCAGCAAGACCAAGCCCAAAGACCCCTTTCTCGCTTGCAAGACCAAGACCGAGGGGTGCAAGACTACGCAAGACCAAGACCGACCGCAAGACTCTTGCACTTTTGTCATTTTTTTTTAAATTATAATTATTATTATTTTATATATTAATATTATTATTTATTATTATTATATCATATATTAATATTATATTATAAATATTTTTATATTCAATATACAGAGGTATTTCATACAGACATGACAAAAAATGTCGAGAACTGTCTAAAAAGGCGATAATTTTATGAGTAACAGTTTTTTTAATAAAATAATAATTAAATCGATCCTTGTTTTTTAATAAAATTATCTAAAAACGATAACTAGTAGATTCAGCAACATGTTTAAAAAATAATAATATTGTGACTCAATGGTCTGCAAAGCTCGATATCTCCAAAACCGTTTACGACAGAGAAAAACTAAGAGTACAGAAGTTATAGAAGCAAAAAAATTACTTACCTATACTTAATTTTTTTTTTTTTTTTAAATTAGGTATCTAGTGATGCCACTTACTGGACAAAAATTTCCAAAATCCAGGAAAACATTATTTTTTGACACTATAAGAAGTGGCATCATTAGATTGTTTTAAATTTTTTAAATTTTAAATTTTTTTTTTAATTTTTAATTTAATTTAATTTAATTAGATCATTTAAACTAAGATATAAATGTAAAAGTGATGGTTTAAAAAATATTTTGTCATTTTAAAAGGAATATTTTTATATAAAGGGATTTTAAATTTCACTTCCGGTTTAGACGGAAAAGTCAAAACAATGCCAAAAGTCATAATGATGACGTCATTTTTGTCAAAATCGAAAATTATATATAAAAAACCATCTACGTCGACATTGTACCTATATGACAGTTCAAGAATTTCCAGCATAATATACAGGGAAGCGATTTTTTTAAAAGAATTTTTTGCTATAATTTTTTTATTTTAGGTTAAAAGCTAAAAATAAGGAAGTTATCTTTAGTGGTAGTGGATTTTTTGGAAAATTCTGAAATAGAAAATAATTTTACATTTTACGCCCTTTTTTCTATAATTTTTGTATATTCAGTTTTTTACCATTATGAACGGTTTCGGATATATCGATCTTTGTCGCACTATCTTGTATATGCAGAATGTTTATAAAGTATTTGTACAAACTTTGTACGGCAAATGTTTGACTAATTTGAACATAGAAAGTTTATTTGAAAAAAGTTTCTAAATACCTTTTTTTTTTAAATTTGAAACCAATGTTTACATATCAATATTTTCATGGAAATTTCACATCTGGTTTAAATTAAAAATTTTTTTCCCACCCTCAGAGTACTCAGTATTGTAATTTTATATGCTTCGCTAAAAAAAATTTAAATATTTCCTATCACTGAAATGAAGCGCTACAAATAAATAAACCCCTACATTTAAAAAATCCTTTTTAATCAAATAATTTAAATGTACATGTAAGGTTAAAATTGGTATATTTTAAAATTTTAAAGCAAAAAATATAGTCTTCATCTTTATTTATTTGTAAGTATTAAAAAAATATATATTTTATTTAAGATTGCTTAGTTTAAATTATTGCGACCAAAAAAAGCAAGACCAGCAAGACTCTTGGAGCAAGACCAAGACCAAGACCTTCCTTGGGCTTGCAAGACCAAGACCAAGACCAGACTTGCAAAACCCAAAACCAAGACCAAGACTAGGCCGGTCTTGGTCTTGGTCTTGCTTTGCTCATCACTAATCCTAATTTTGGAAGCTTCTGCCTTAAATAGGTCAGATGACGAGACATGGAACCATTCTCGCAAAGTTCTAAGCCAGGATATTCTTCTTTTTCCCACAGATCTTTTTTCCACAATTTTTCCCTGGATTATGAGTTGCAAATTTATATTTTGGACCTCTCATGATGTGGCCAAGATATTGCAATTTTCTTTTCTTTACTTCATGTAGGATCTCTACGCTTTTTTCATTCTTCTTAGAACCTCCACGTTGGTTAAAGTTCTTTCCATGTATTCTTAACATCCGACGGTAGGTCCACATCTCGAACGCTTCCAGTTTTCCTCGCAATGCACGTTAAAGGGGCAAGTTTCTACACCGTAAAATGAACTGAATTGAGATGTTAGTGGGGGGAGTTCAGAGAAATTTTTAAAATGTCCATGGTGGACAACTGCGTTGTATAAAAGGGCCGTGAAAATTTAATATCTGCATGTTTCGGTACTTGGAAAACGTCTACTTTTAGATTTCAGTACTTTAAGAATTATAAAACAATAATTATGACATCAGAAAGTCAGGTTAAATCAGACTGCAAAATTCTTAAATGCAAAATAAAAATTTTTTTGACAATTTGTTAACCCGCTATAACTGCTAAAAATGGAGAAAATTCGATTGTCTCAGTAAGACATATTGGTCTCACAATATGTAGGCTTTGCGTGAAGAAATAAACAACCTCCAAATAAAATACGATCCAATGCACTGACAAAACCGGGAAACATAAGAGCTGAACTTCGCCGCTTGAACATCTTGGTAGAACCTTTAGACCTGAAACAGGGAAGCGGACTTCTATAACAAGAAAGAAAGCACAATAAGCCAGTAGACGGCAGTGCACATAGGCAAGCACCAACCCTGCTTAAACCAACCAGCCACCTAACCAATCAATCAACCTGGAGTAAGACGTAAATTAAAATTGTTAAGGTATTAAGCGTTATTTTGTATGAAAGAAAATACCTAAAATTTATTTTTTTTAAATAGAAAATAAAACGTGTTAAATACATATGTAAAAACATAAAAAAATTACTATTTTTTAGTGAACATAAAATATTAAAATTGCTTCACCGACACTGATGTTTGCTCAGATA
>JAHBCN010021906.1:0-13854 GCA_019359885.1 Listronotus oregonensis | reverse complement strand
TACCTATTCGCTAGTTTTTAAAATGGCGATCAAAGATGTCCAAACTACCGCATATTATGCAGATTTATGGGAACACAAATAAATGTTATAAATATTTATTATATTTAATATAATTTTTCCTAAAAACTCTATATAGGGAGGTCATAATAAAACTACTTCCGGCTTTACCGGAAGTGCTGCGAAAATTGACTTTTCTAATAATGTAACTTTAAAAATGTTAATGCAACACCCTGTATATTTTTTAAAATTTGGATTTTTCGGGTCATTCCTGATATAAAATCTGTATTATATCCCATACCTATCTTTTGTTAGTTTTTGAGAAAATGGCGATTAAAGATGTCCAAACGACCGCATATTATGCAGTTATAGCGAAAAACAAATAAACGTTAGAAACATTTATTATTTTTTAATTTAATTTTTTCTTAAAACTTTATCTGCGGAAGTCATAATAAAACTACTTAAATAAAAAACTAATATTAAAATAACAAAACTGCTCCAAAGAGACGGCCTGAATTATTTTAGGCTTATTAATTTTCCAACATTTATTGGTGTTGCCCTATAACTGCATAATGTGCGGATGTTTGGACAACTGCAATCGCCATTTTTTCAAAAACTAACAAAGATAGGTATATGATACTATACAGATTTTATATCAGAAATGACCTGTAGAATCCAAATTTTAAAAATATACAGGTTGCATTTAAATATTTAAAGTAATATTAGTCAATTTTCGCAGCACTTCCGGTAAAGCCGGAAGTAGTTGTATTATGACCTACACAGTCTCCTCAGAGTCTTCAGAAAAAATTAAATTAAACATATTTATTTTTTATATAATTTTATTTGTTTTCCCATAAAACTGCATAATGTGCGGTAGTTTGGACATCTTTAATCGCCATTTTCTTAAAAACTACCAGTGATAGGTATAGAATATAATATAGATTTTATATCAGAAATGATCCGTAGAAACCAAATTTTAAAAAATATACAGGGTGTTCCTTTAAAAAAATCAAAGTTGATGTCATTTCCGGTTAAACCTGAAGTGGCACATCTTATAATATAGAAAATCGGCATCTTGTGATATAATATGTTATTCTAAAATTTGAAAGCCATATGTTTTAATTCAAGAAAATAAAGGGCTGGGTAGTGATTTCGTTCTGTGAAGTGAGACCCCCCATTTATTTCTTTAAATGTTCAAATTGGAAAAAAATGTTTTATACAAAAATATTATGGGTTTTGCTGCTCTATATTTTGCTAACAACGTTATGTATACAGGGTGCATCAAAAAGCCTGTACAAGGACAAAGTTAATTTTTTTAAATGACTCCCTATATTTTTTGTTACATTTTTGTTTTCTACATAAAATTCTAGAAATTTTTTGTCTGGCATATTATATCCCTATATTCAATTGTTTACGAGATATTCTTATTTAAATACAAATTTAGAATGAAAAAATCCGCTTATCTCTTTATGCTGTTTTACGTTTCTATGGTTTAAGCGGTTTTTGTAGAGTGACAAAACAGCCATAGTAGTAATTAATAAGTTATTAGATATCACATGACGAGTTAAAATAGGTAAAACCTTAAACAAGAAAAAAACGATAAAAACAATTTTTTTGCAGATTAATAAAACTGTTATTATTTACATTTTTATACATTTTTATTAATCTCTATAGCATATATGATTATCATGCAACTCTCAGAAAACCACTGAAACAATAGAAACGTTAAACAACATTAAAAGATGAGCGGATTTTTCCCTCCTAAATTTGTATTTAAATGCGAATATCTCGTAAACAGTTGAACATAGGAATATGATATGCTAAATAAAAAATATCTAGAATTTTATGCAGAAAACAAAAATTAAACAAAAAATATAGGGAGTGATTAAGAAACAAACTTTGTTCTTGTACAGACTTTTTGATACACCCTGTATACATAACAGTGTTTGCAAAATATAGAGCAGCAAAAACCTCCTGAACCGAATCAACAGAGGAGAGAATTTCTGGAAATGATCTATATTAAAAAAAATGATAACTCAATAAATGAAAAATCTGACATAAAAAACCTCAGTAAAGTATATTACAACCTTATCAAATAATTATTAAAACATATATTTTTATCACTTATCAAGCATTCATATTAAAATAATAGTATAAAAAACATATAACCTAAACACTACAAAACATACATTCCCAACAAATTTCCCATCGGGAAAAAAAAACGTAACAGACCAGCAAAAATTCAAAAATGTTAAGTAGAACGTAAGCCGAAGGGCGAAACCAACGAACTCAAAGACTAGAATTTGACAAAATACCAATTTGTGGACAAAATATTTTAATATATCGATCTTTTTGTTTTTGTTTTAGAAAAACATAAACAAAAAGCCAAATCTTAAAAATCAACACAAAAAAATGACCATTGAAATGTAATAGTTAAAAAATTATTTTAGTATTTAATATAAGCAACATCCCTTATAAATAAAACATTAATTTATATAACAGTTCTAAACTCTATAATCGTTGGATGATGCGTTTTGTTTATAATAAGTCACCCGCCACCTCTTGAAAATATATTAAAGCCACAAAGTGTTTGTTTTGTCTTAATTCTATCCAAGACTTTGTTAAGAAAAAACTGTTTTTAATCATGTAGCTTAAAGTTAGTTAATAAAATTTTTACCTGTGAAGTGAATAAAATGTTACAATTATATCTGGAATAACCTTTTTGGGTAAGTCGATTAAAAACTTAAAACATTTTTATAAATATTGTACATTGTTAACATATACTCTGAACATCAAAGCTTAGTTGTATAATTGTTTTACATAGAAAATCATTGATAAAGGCTGAAATCAGCCGAAACGTCTGAAATAAACATGGAACAAAAATAGTTTTGATTTGTTGTTGAACCAAAATCCCAAGAAAAAAGAAAACTCAGTATATATATATATATATATATATATATATATATATATATATATATATATATATATATATATATATATATATATATATATATATATATATATATATATATATATATATATATATATATATATATATATATATATATATATATATATATATATATATATATATCTTTAGATCTGTAAATAGGAAACGCCACTGCCAGTGACATAATTTACTCTTACAAGAGCTTTATCATTTTGTTCTCGACTTATTTATATATTTTAATAACTCACCCTATTCACATAATAATTTTTAAACCACACTCTTAGCATCTCAGCTTTTGGTATAATAAAATATACACCACGCTATTGCCTGCCTTAGCCTAAACAAATCTAAAGTAAAAGTTCTCCCAACAGGTAATACTGTAACTTATCACCACTTATGGGACTCAAGGGATTTTCCGCCACACTCTGTGATTTCATATTTGAAAACCTTACGGCTTTAGAATGTGGTCCACGGATAAACGACAGCCTGTGAAGAATTAAAGGCCGGAATAAAAAATATGTTTTGGCAAACATGACATTTTTCCGATATTTTTTTAAATACGTTTTATAAGTAAAAATCGGAAAATGGCTGTCATTCCACGTTGGGATTCTGTGGTGTAGAAACTACATAACAATGGTAACTAAAATCACATCCCATAAACAAGAAACTTATCTATTTTGAATTATATTTTAGAACAAAAACGAAATATTTAAGGTATCCTTTTTATTCTAATATTTTGCTGTCTAAAAATGCTTAAAGCTTTATTTTTAATATTTGGAAATATGGTTAGCCATTAGTTATTTTAAACAATCTAAATGCTTTTATAAGGCTACTGAAGAAAAAATTGTATTTTAGTTTGTAGTGTCGAACCACATAAAGGGTGTTTTTACAAATACCTTCTCTTAATATTTTCTATGACTGTTTTATTCTAAAACTTATGTTAGATGTTCTGTTAACTTTAAACAAACATGATAAGTATAAAAATGAATATACCAGAGCAGCGAGATTTATGTTTTAATTGTAGCCACTATGCGTCAATGATGATTATGATAAAGAAATCCTACATACTTTAAAGTGAGGAAAAACCAATTGACAACAACCAAAAACTAACCAGAACTAGGTAATAGTTTGAAAGTTGTTGTTTACAGTCCCCCATGGTCAAACCATGTAATAATCATTTATTACCACCCAAATAGGTTGCATTTATTGGGGACTGTTATCAACAACTTCCAAACTATTACCTAGTTCTGGTTAGTTTTCGGTTAGTAGTCGTTAGGTTTTCCTCCTTAAATTGAAAATTTTCTTCATTATAATCATCTATTTGAGAATGTGGCTCTTATTTAATCGGCCAGTTTATAAAATGGCTAAAAACACTAGTCGTATCATAAAATAATTTAAACTAAACGATTATTTTACCATGTGGCCGCGTTTTATAAAGTGGCAAGCCATTTTAAAAAACGGCCGAATTTACTATTTGGCTACGACATATTATATTGACAGGTGACACGCGAGAAGTACTTAAAAGAAACGGAAACCAATCATATCATGTGACCTTGATTCATTGGATTCTTTTACTGCGACTTTTTGCTTTTTTTACACTGAAAAGATATCGACAAATTTAATAATTTTTAGCATACAAATTTAAATAACTATAGGAGTCATTTGATTACAATTGGAAACTATTTAGGTAAAGGCATTCAACGATAACTTTAGTTATATGTTGTCTAACATGCTCTAGTGTTCACTCGTTGATACGTTTAGGCATCTATTTAATTAAATCATCAATTGTCTTCTTTTAAAACAGTTTATCTTAAGCTAAATGTAGGCAATGTCAAATGTTTTCTAATGATTATGAAGCATGGGTTAAATTGACTCTTCTGTTCATTATGTCCTACACATGTCCTACGGGACAAAATTAAAAAGTTTTTGGTGACCATGGTAAAATAGAATGCCAAATTAGTTTAAAAAAGACTTACTTGTTTATGTTCTAAATAATATAGTGTTACCCTTGCTACATAATTTTATTTGATTTATTTTCTTATTTTTATAGTCTCACAATTACATAAATTTTTCAAGTTTTTTAATTTTTTATAGTGTCACAATTTAAAAATAAAAACATGTTTTTCGTATTTTTAGAATACTTGTGCTTAATAGGCTTTTTAGTAAAATGTTTAAAATCTTTGAAAATTGCTCAAATACTTATTGTGCTCATTTTGAGGGTTTTTTTAAATTAAAGCACAAAAAGTGTTAGAATTAATTTTAAACTCTTTTTTTCGATACTTTACTTTTTTTTTAATTATGATACTATTTGGGCAAAGATGTGTTATAACGACGTGGGGTGTTACTCTGTTGTGATTACCGGCGAACCACTGTGAACTAAATTGTATAAATATAATATGAGCTTAAACTGCAAAAACATTATTTAAATCAAATGATGCTAGATTAAAAAATGTTTTGTTAAACACATGTCGAAATTATAGAGACAGTTCTGTGTCAAATTCCAATTAAACCAGGTTTTTTTTAAGCGTTAATTTAATTATTAACTTTTCCCAGTATTTTTTTAAATTATAATTTTATTACTATACTAAGTGACATAGAAATCCGAACATCCAGTTTAAATGATTTTATTTTAATAAAATTTTGTATAAGTACTTAATGAAGCATAATAAGTAAATGATTAAAATATTGCATTGCTTTAAAGCCCTTTTGTGGATGCACCCGATGTGTTACGCATTCTCCAACGCGTCTAGGCATGCTTCTGATCAGGTGGTCAATGTCCTCCTGTGGTATCTCATTCCAGGCAATCACCAACTCCTCCGGAAGTGCTCCTAGAGTCTGAGGAGGACGTTGCAAATTGAGCAATCTCCTACCCATCATATCTCACTCGTGTTCAATTGGGGATAAGTCGGGAGATCTTGGTGGCCATGGTAACAATTTGACATCATTATGTTGAAAGAAGTCCATTGTGACTCTTGCAACATGTGGTCGGGCATTATCTTGTTGGAAAGTTGAATTGGCCAGGGAGTTCAAGATATGGTAAAGATGGGTTCTAGAACTTCTTGGATATAACGCAGCGCGGTCATGTTACCTCTGATGAAGATTAGAGGTGACCTGGAACCATAAGCTATTGCACCCAAACCATAACTCCAACAGTGTGATGAACATGTGTTTAACAAAAACTTGGATTCCTCCTTTCACCACGTCGCCTTCTAACCCTGGCTCGACCATCGTGCATGCCTAAACAAAATCGAGACTCGTCACTAAAGACAATACTGTTCCGTTGCTGATCCCAGAGTGACCGTTTTCTGACCACTCAAGGCGATTACGTCGGTGTTCTGGAGTTAAAGGAGGACCCAGTGTGGTCGGTATGAAAACAGGCCAAAACTTCTCATTCGTCGGTAAACAGTTCGCATGCCAATAGGTCTTCCATGTTCTGCAAACCATTCATTTGCAATGGACCTGGTAGTGGAGAAACGGTCCCTTAAAGCCCATAATCTTAGGCGACGATCTTTACGGTCTGTTATTCTACGGCGGCGACCAGTGCCCCTTGCTCTTCGCGTAAGGTTTTCTTGAAGCCATGCCTGACAACACCTAACCACAGTGTCTACACTTCTTTGCACTCTAACTGCAATTTCCCGAAAAGAAAGTCCAGCTTCCCGAAGTCCCACTATACGGCCCCCCTCTAACTCACTAAGTTGACGAAATCGTACAGGTCTTCGTACTCTAGGCATCGTAACCAATCGTCAAGAACCAAAATCCGCCAAATTTGGATCTTTACTGCGGCTACAATATTCATTTTTAGATTGTTAGTGAATTTTATAAAAAAGCAGTATAAAAACCGAAATCTCAGACTTGATAAAGCTGCAAATTCCATCAATTGTTATTTTCAGTAAGATAAATAAATTCACCAAATTTTATTAAAATAAAACCATTTAAATTGGGTGTTCGATTTCTATGTCACTTACGGTTACTTGTTGATACTAGTTACTGTTATTGTTTTTAATATTTATTATATTAATTTTATTCAAGAAGAAATTGTTTACACCACTTGATTTTTGTTTCTCTTTCTTTACTTTTTTTTGGCGCACTGGCAGACCAATAATGAATAGCTGACTTTTATTTTCGTCTTATAGTACAATCATTTAGTACAGTATTTTAGACAAGCAAATGGACAAAATATTTATTAAATTAAATTACTGTTAAGGTATTTTAATATTGGTATGTCTTTTGGCTAATGATATTTACTTTTTTTTTAGTTCTGTATATAATTTAAAATTTATATTAAAAATATATTTTTACAAATCCTACCTTTGTATTTAGAAGGTAATGTAAAAAACTCGACGGAAATAATATATTATGTTTTTCATAATCTAGGGTCTCCAAAACGTTAATATCTGCGAAAACGTTGGAGTGAGTTTTTCCGCTATTCCAATAATTTTATAATAGTGGGAAATTTAAAAAAAAACCGTAAGAAATAATATGCGGTAAATAATTTATTCCTTTTATTAGAGAAAAGCAAAGAACAACCTTAAAATAGCTATATAAACGTTCAAATCCCTTCCTTAAAATTAATTATTATCTAAAAACTTCAAAAGTTTTTGCTGCCTGCAAAAAGTTATTCGTGTTGTTAAATATTTACTTTTAAAAGTTTTCTGTGTGTTCAACGCATAACTCATAAAAGAGTGTCCTTCCTATTTAAACAAAGTGGTACTCTGTTTGGTAACCATTTGTTTTTACCTTTATTCTTGTGTTTGATTTACCTAAGGCATCGGCGTTAGTCAATATTTACTTACCTTTGAATACATGCACAGGTATACTTCTTTTAGTGAAAGACTGGCTTGGCAGACAGAAGGTATGGGTAAAAATGTGTTGCTTTTTTGTTTGTATAGGCTTCTTTTAACCTGGTTTTTTATATAGGGTTGTTTTGGCAAAATTTACTACTATAAAATGTTTGAGTCTTATTGGTTTAAATTTTCTGCCAATTTTTAATACAGGCTTACTTAAAATTAAAGTTATCAGTTATCACTATATCTAAGTTAAACAAATTATATTTAGGGACAAGCTGATTAATCAAACCTTTAGAAATCCTCTAAGCGGGATGATATACCAACAATATTCTCAACTAATGTCAAGCATAGCCATATTAAATAACAATTTATACTTACTTTCTTACTCACTTACTCCGTGGCTTACAACCCAGAATGGGTTTTTGCCGACTTCACAAGAGTCGTCCACTGTTGTCTTTTACTCAGGGCATCAAGTGGATTTCAGACAAGAAAGTTTAAAGGTGTATGGAAGGCCAATGTTATAGAACAAAATTGTCCAGGCGTGCAGGGCAGTGGGAATAGGGGAATCGGCCACTCGGAGTTTGCGCAATGAATTGTAGGACAGGTCTGGACTTCCATAATTCTTTGTTACCATATATAAAGTTGACATCATCAAATGTCAAACTCAGACTAACTATACGTTAACTGTTTTTTTTTTAATTTTTTGCACAACATTGTTAGTTTATAAACGAAACTATTATAGAATATTTAAAATTAATGTGTAATATTAGATTTTATATCATCGGATTTAACATGGAAAAAACTGAGGGCACCACGTCACAGCCTTCTATTTAATTGGTTAATAGTTTGGGAGTTTTGTATTTTTACCAAAAATCTTGATAAAATAATTGACAAACGATTATTTATAATAAATTTTAAACATCGTATGATACAGTTTCATGTACTTATCACGAATTTTGTTATAAAGACGGGCAAGATAGTGTAACTGAGTTTAATCTACTCGTAATTATCGTATTTAAGGATCGATATCTAAAAAATAAAACGTTGACGAAAAACACTTACTTTAGAGTTGTAATCAGCGCCTCTGTATGCAAAAAGTCATCAAAATCGGCAAGGGCCAAGAAAAGTAAAAACTTACCATAATTTAAACTGGTTGTTTGTGTAATGTATTTTATAAATTTATAATTTGTAAAAAAGTACAATAATATAGAGTTACCTTATGCAGATAACATAAACATATTTAAAAAGAAGAATAGAATTTTTTACATAAGATTTTTTTTATATCGTCAGACACTCCACCAAGGCTAAAGCTTCAATACTAACGTAGCGTTAGGGCATTATCTACACCAGACATAAATATTTGGAGAAGGGAAAAATTCTGCGTCTAGCAGATTCCAGTCTAGACACTCTGGGGATGATGGAACAAAGAAAGTGGGAAGTTCGGGGCATTTTAAGTTGGACTGTAAAAGGATGCATAAAAGTGTCACTACGTGTTGCTCTGTTGGAAGCTGTCAGAGAAATTATGCTTGTCAACTCCTTGGAGCAGAAGCAGTGAAAATTCCTACAAAAATGCAACATATCCCCTCCAACATGTCGGTGGGAAAGAAAAAGAAGCTTTTCTGTAAGCGTGAGATCATTAATAAGACAAACAGATCTTTTTTAAATGGAATCAAGAATGATAAGATAGAAGAAGGAAATAGCATTGTAGAGAGAGTATACAGATTAGACGAATACGATGTAATGTGTGTCAGATAAGGTTGTTCTCAAAAGTAACGCCAAGATGATTAAATAACTTCTTTTCGCGAAACCGAACATGACTGTGTCTTGGAGCATTAAACTGGACAAGATTTTTGAAGTCCCAATTCAAGATTAGGTTATGGTTTTGTGAAAGTGATTTTGAATTGTTTTCCTAATTAGAGGTATTTCGGATATGTTACCCTTGTATTTGCAAGACAAAACCATACAACTTTCAAGCATTTTGTTATGATATTGTAAGTAACAAACAATAAACCCAATTAAATAAACCAATAATCACTAAAATATGAAGGTTTGTTTTAATCAAAAAAACTATGCAACCAAAAAATAAAATCACACAAGGCAAAACAATCGACATTAATACGGCGCAAACGACAAAAAACCATTTAATTCACAACGGCACGAAAACGGGACTCCGGCTCTGTCAAAAGGTAATGTGTTGCCTACCTACAAACTGTGTGTAGGTAGGTATCACATTACAATATTTTGGGGAATTTTGTTACTGCGCAGAATCGTCGTGGCCGCTCATGACAGTTATTTTCATAGTGGGCTGGACATTTTTTGATCGAATGGGCCATAGCATTGGGCTTCCATAAACCTTCAAACTTCCTTGATTTCAGATGACCACCGCCCTTAGGTCTTTGGCCATATTGTTTCTCCATCAGAGTCGTGGGCATCCTACGGGTCTTTTACCAACTGATGCTACCTTCCACAAAAGCCTGATAGTGCGATTATCCGGCTAGTCTTCTCACATGTCCCGCCCACTGTAATCGTTTAGATTTTTTTTCTCGGACAATGTTAGCCTCTTCTAGCTCCCTGTTTATCGAATTCTGTATCTTTTCCTTGTTGCGTCTACGGTTGGACCATATATTTTTCTATGTACCTTCTGCTCAAAGACTTGAAGGCGTTCTTCATTTGCCACGGTCAGCGTCCACGTTTCACATCCGTACATCACAACTGGTTTAATTATTATTATTTTGTATATTTTATCTTTGTACTTTGTCTTGATAACTTAACTAAAATCAAAGCAGAGATTTTTCGTAGATTCTAAGTTGTATAAAGGCATTTGTTCCGGAAACAACAATTTATCGTAAAAATTATTCTAATGATCTTTTGTCAACTAAAATTGAGCTGGTGGTATTTAAAAAATGGAGTTCTTCTTTAGAAACATCACATAAAAAGGTACCTATACAAAGTATTAATTTTTTATAAACATAAGAATTTACTGTATTTTGTAAAAAAGTGGTAATTTGGCAATTTTTTGGTTTTTTACGGTTTGATCCACTGTGCAATAAGCATCTATGCATTTAATTTAAAAAAGTCACTAAAGTCTATATGTATATAGAAAAGTATTAGTATTCGTTAATAGCTATTTAACAAACAAGAGTATAAATAAGGGCAATTAATGATCGAAGCCATTTAACGAGCCAGCCAAGCGAGTGTGTTAGGGTTGAGATCATTAATCGCCCATTAATGCCCGAGTTAGTTACAATATTTTTTCGAAAATTGTTTTAATATTAAATTGTAAAAATTATATTTTTTCTTGAATCTTTTTTGGAATGTATTTCGATTTATAGGCAAACAACTTGACAAATGTTTTATTTGCTGTTATTCAAATGAGAAGGTTTTTTAAATGTTTGTTTAGATGCCTATACTATAATCGTTTGTTAATAGAAAATCATCTAATAATTATGAATTTTAATAAACGATTATTTATATGGTGATAAAAAACATAAATAAAAGAACCCCAAAAAAAATATTTAATTATTACATTTTGAATAAAAGCGGTTTAAAGCAAACAAATCAAGTTTGCTTTCTGGTTTACGTAATGAAGGAGAAACATTTTTTTAAATTTGATTTGGTTTATGCTTTTATTTTATACTATGCTGTAAAACGCAATTTTTTTTAGTCCGTGTTTGTGTTGTGTCGTGTTTGTGTGTTGTTTAGTGGTTTTAGTCCGAAAAATAAACTTTTACAATGTTGAGTCCGGTCAAAAAATTACAGGAGTAGTCTGGTAAAATTTTTAGGATTTGTTGATATAAAATCATTTTTTATACCGTTCTGAAGATTTTTTTGGTACTAGCTGCCCTGTAGATTTACTAAATTTTTGCAAAATCTTATCAGAAATCAGATTTTTACCATCTTTCTCCATTTTGTCAATTTTACCAAATATGATTTTTAAATTACACTAATTTTTAACTAACTTTACTTCTTATCGTGACAAAAATAAAAACAGGACAGCTGCGTTTCCTGAATATATTAACGCAATATTTTCGTAAATTTAATTGTTTATCAGTACTGACAATGTTTACACCAGTAAACAAAAATCTTAAAATCTGTTTTCATAGCAGAAAATCAATTATTTTGTAGATATACGAAGCAGGTTAAAAATACGTTATTATTTCAAAACATAAATTTTGACGGTGCAGTATAAAATAAAATATTGTACAGTGGCGGCCATTAAATCTTGGGCAAAAAAATTTATCAAATTTTGACTTTTATGAATTTTTTGTAAATCCTTTTTTTACCTTGTTTTACTTTTAATTACATAAAAAAATGTTAAAAAAACTAACAAATTAATAAATTTGTTAACTTTAAAAACAAACTTAAATATCCTTTAAAACAAATTTAATATTTTATTAGGCCGTTTTTCTAAGACAGTTTAGCCTCCAGGCATTGAATGGACCAAAGCCCGGCGTAGTTTGATTTCCTGTAACTCATTCCACGCCTCAAAATTTATCCCTAAGTTCGTTTACATTTTGCGGCCTAAACTCATTTTCCCTTTTATTTTTTTAACTAAACGCCCCAAAATTTTCCATAACATTTAAATCCGACTACGCGGGCCACGGTAAAACCCTGATACGCTGTTCTTCCATTCATTCATCGACTTTCAGGGCCGTATGAACGTTACACTTATCTTACTGAAAAATAAAATTTCTGTCCGAAAATCGATAAAGTACAGAAGAAAGCATGATATTATGTAGTAGATCTATATATATACCTCCGCATTGAACCTTTCTCCGATAAAATAACATACACCAAGTCCTTGTGCACTCAGTCACCCCCAAACATTTACCGTCCTTTTGGGTATATTTTTCATTAAATCGTGTTTCTTAAGGCCTGTATACCTTAATTATCCCATTCTAGGACGACTAAAACACTTTTTCATCCTTCCAAGTAAAGTTGTAAAGCAAATCCAATGCGTTGCTCTTTAAAAAATGGTTTTAAGGCTACCGGGTAGCAGCGCAATTCGGATATTTGCCTTATTCTTTGCAGTGCCGTTCTTACCGATGCTGGGAAATTGCTTTCCGTTTTTGCTGTAACTACAGATTTAAATGGTTGGTTTCTCAAAACATTAACTAAATTATTGTCCTTTTCTTGATTCGATATTTTGGGGCGACCACTTCCAGCTCTCCTCTCAAAGAAGTGTGTTTCCTGTCATTTTTTTTTAACAAATTGAATAGTAATCTTTGGGATGTTTAGCTCTGTCGCCACATCTCTTTCTGGCCAACCTTTCTGCTAAAAAAAAAAAAATTAAACACTAACAACGGACACCTGTTTCTTCATTGGGTTTTTTTACAGGTATTTATATTCAGTAGAAGGTAACATAAGCCTATTTTACGAAAGGGAAAAATAATTGCCCAAGATTTAATGGCCGTTACTGTACATTATTCGTTCGAAAAACCTTTACAGTATTCGTTTCGAAATTTCAGACTTGGCTTCTTTGTCGCATCGTCCGTAAACATCTTACTCATACTGTAAACGACCATTTTCCGGACTTCTAACGTAAACATCTGTCGCTTTTGTTTTCATACAGAAAGTCTACATTTGGCAACATACGTATTGGTGAGGTGTACATTGCTCCTCAAACGAAGCATTGATTCTGTCTATCATAACAAGTTAGATGTTCCTTGTTCTCTTGCGATTATTAAACCAGTGTTGTCAGATGTTCTTAACGAGAAAATGTTTTATTAACTGGATTATATTATTTTCAAACTCTCTCTCCCTCTCCTCAGCCACTATTCGTCCACTCCTGGATATAGGCCTTTCCTAGTTCCTTCCACTGATTCCTATTTTGGGCTTTCTGGTGCCAGTTTACACCTGCCAACTTTCTTATATTATCCATCCATCGCAAAGGCGGTCTGCCTATAATTCGCTTTGTCTGTCTCGGTCTCCATTTTATAATTTTTGGTGTCCATCTATCGTTGTCTTGTCTTGCTACATAACCCGCCCATTGCCATTTCATTTCTGCGATTTTTTCTATAATGTCTTTAACTCTTGTTCTTTTACGTATTTTTTGTTTCTGATTTTGTTCTCAGACTTACTCCCACATTGACCTTTCCATTGCCCTTTCCATCAACCCAG
>JAHBCN010021905.1:0-13703 GCA_019359885.1 Listronotus oregonensis | reverse complement strand
AAAGTTGATGGTTACAAAAAAAACGAAACGTCTATTTCCCCAAACTATGAACACCATTTTTTAGAGGGAAAAAGTAAAAAATGCAAATGTATTTTTTTTTTTGGTTCGAAAAAAAGAACCCAGGAAAAAAAAGATTTTCCAAAATTTCGTTTTCTTCCGGATATCTCCGGAATTTTTTCAAATTTTTAAACTTTGAAAAGGTTTTTTTTTTTACATAAATGCCCAACTTCCCCAAATTTTTTAAACCATCTTCGCCCCTATAGTTTCCGGATCCCAATGGTAGAGTCGAATTTGAAACCCCGGTATATATATATATATATATATATATATATATATATATATATATATATATATATATATATATATATATATATATATATAAAACATATATATATATACGTATATAATATTTAAAAAAAACGGGGGGGGGACGGGGGAAGGTTTAAAAAGAAAATTGGTAGGGTTTAAAAAAATTAAAAAAAATCTAAATATGACTTTTTTTTTTTTTTTTAATTTTAAAACAATGATGTGGAAAAAAGTCTGTCCACTTTTTTTTTCCCTTTCTGTACAAATTCCCCCCAAACCGTTTTTTTTTTTTTGTCTTTAAAAAAAAAAAATTACCAGAAATGTAAACTGACCTCCATGCCGGCATTTTCGACACACTGTGAAGAAAAATGGTGGATCACTCGTGAACCGAGCATTAAAAGGGGGGAATATTCGCTACGATGTGGAGATGAACTGAACGAGTTGTTGTAATGTAATGCTCTGGCAAGTTTTTATGACAAATGATGAATTAGGAACCGGTGCGTATGAGCCTGAAAAAAATTGGCGTCGACTGTAGGGGTTTTTCAGGGAAAAAACTAAATCCAGCAAAATTTTTTCAAAGCCCTTTGAAAGAAAAAGACAGTTAGTGCTGAAATTACACAGCAACATTTGTTTGTCCAAGTCTTCGGTAAAATAAGGAAACCAAACAAGTGCCGTCCGGTAAAAATGTTCAAAAAAATTTTTCCAGCTGTAAATCTCGTAATTTTAAGGGGATTCCCAAATCTTTTTTTGTTTTCGGACATTAAAAAAAAAATTAAGGGGCAACTTTTTGTCCCAAAAACCCGTTTGCATTTAAAAACCATATTTTGGAGGTGTCACCAGAAGAAGGAAAAAAAATGTTTAAAAAAGTATTTGAACGCTTTAAAAAAGTAAAAGAAACGGCCATTTAAATTTGGAAAATTTTTTCCCCCTATCATAAAAGGGGGTTTACCCCCTTTCCCCTAAAAAAAAAATACCTGTTGAAAAACCTAATAAAAAAGGGGGTTCCCCTTTTTTAAAAGTTAAAAAAAAAAATGGCAGGAAACACACTTTTGAGAGAAGAGCTGGAAGTGGTCCCCCAAAAACTACCGAATCAAGAACAAGACAATAATTTAGTTTAAAGTTTTTAGAAACCAACTTTTTTAAATCTCTTTTTTAAACTAAAAGGGGAAAAAATTTCCCCCGCATCGGTTAGAACGGCACGGCGAAGAATAAGGCGTATACCCAATTTTTCGCTGCCACCTTTTTAAAAAAATGCAAATAAAGAAAAACCTTGGGTTTTTTTTAAAAATTTTTTTGAACCTCCGTTTTTGGAAAAAAAAATAATATTTCTGATAAAAAAATGTTTAGTCGTGCGACAAGGGGGTATTAAAAATAAAGGGGCCCCAAGCAAAAAGGTTTGATAAAAAAAATACCAAAGGGGCAGAATTTTGTGGGGGCGTTTGGGGGTGGCTAAGTGCAAAAGGACTTTTTGTTATTTTATCAAGGAAGGTTTTGGGCCCGGGGAAAAAATAGAGGGCCCCAATATTATGTTTTTTTTTACTGGATCGATTTTCGGAAAAAATTTTTTTTCTTTCAAAGAAAGGGCCCGGGGTTCCCAAACCCCCCCGGGAAAAAATTTAAAGGAAGAGCAGCGTATGGGTTTTACCGTAGTCCGGATTTAAATGTTAAAAAAAATGTTTGTGGCTTGGGGGTTAAAAAAATAATGGGGGAAAAAGAGTTTAACCCGAAACGAACTTAAGAAAAAAATTTTAGAGGCGTGGAATGGGTTTCGAAATTCCCCGGGCTACCCCGGGGTTTTTTTATTCGATGCCTGGAACAAACTCTTCTTACAAAAAGGGTGCCGAAAAAAATATTAAATTTGTTTGGAATGATATTTAAGAATTTAAAAATTTTTTTAATTTTTTATTTTTTTGTTATTTTTAAAATATAAATTTTTTTTTTTTTTTTTGTTTTTTTAAGAATTTAAAAAAGTAAAACACGGTAAAAAGGTTTAAAAAAATTTAAAAAGTCAAAATTTAATTTTTTTGCCCAATATTTAATCTCCACTGTACATAGATCAAAAAAAAAAATTTTTAAAAAAATTTTTATAGTAATTTTTAATTTTAAAATGTTTTTCTTCAATTTTATTAGGCTTTTTTAAAAAAACCCCCTTTTTTAAATCCCCTAAAAATTTTTTTTGGTTTTAATTTTTAACCCCTTTTGATTTAAAAAAAAAAATTTTCAAAAGGGGAAAAAGTGCCATTTTTCCCCAAAACCTATTTTAAATAAATTTTTTTTTTCTAATAAAAAAAAAGCAAACTTTGATAATATTAAAAAATCCCACAAAAAGTTTTTTAGAAAAAAATTTTTTAATTGAAAAAATTTGGGGGCTTAAAACAGTTTTCTTTTTTGAAAACTAATTGAACCTAACCCCCAAAGGTAAAAAAAAATTCCAAAATTATGTCTATAAACCCAAATTTTGTTAAGATTTCGTTTTCCCCCTAATGTCCTCTTTCGGTAATTGAACGTCGTCGTTTAAAGGGGAAAATTTTTTAAAACGGAAATTTTAAAAAAGTTTAATATTTTAATAATAGTTCTTTTTTTTTTTACAAATAAAATTAAATTTTCAAAAACCCCCAACTTTTAAATACCCCCTTACACCAATCTTTTAAAGTAATAAAAAAATTCCCCAATATAAAAAGGGGTTAACCTTTGAAAAAACCCCGGGGTTTGTTAAATTATAAAGAAAATTTCTTATGAAAATAGGTCCTCAAATGCTCAAAAGGGTTTGGGGATGGCGATTCAAAAATGGTACGGATATAGGTCCATTTTTTATTTCGGGGAACCTTTTGGGGTAGTCATCTGGTTTTGGCATAAAAAATTCTTGTAACAGTAGGCATTTTTTGGTTTTAGTAATTTTTTTTTAATCAGGGGGGTACCGACGGGAAGGCCTGATTTAATTTATTCACATTTTATTAAACGTCATATTTTGCAGCCTTCCCCGATTTGATTTTGCGGTATAAATAACATAAAACGAATTCCTGGGGGAAAAGTTTTTGACTAGCCTTTTTTAAAAAACTCTCTTCAAAGAAAATAGTGCATGCATGGTCGCCCAAGCAAAAGTATTTCGGCTTTTTTAAAAAAAGGGAGAACAATATATTTTTTTTTTTCACTGTTATTAACACAATTATAATAATAAACTTTTTTTTTTAACCTTATGTTAAATTCGTTTAACCTAACTAGAAAACTACTTTGATAAAGAAATTTTTTTTATTATTGGGTGACCATGCATACTTTTTTTTTGGGGCCGGTTTCTAGTCCCTTTTTAAAGATTTCCACATAACAATCAAACATTTTTCCGCAGGATGGTGCCACTTTACAACCCCCCAGGGGCGTCATTAAGTTCCTTTTAAAAAATTTTTTCCGCAACATTTATTTCCAGACGAGGAGACATTGACTGGCCCCAAGGTCCCAGACCTAACGGCTTCGATTACCTTTTTGAGGCTACCTTAAAAAAGGTGTTCATTAATCCCCAAACCAGAACCTTTCAGGGGGGTTTAAAAAAAAATTATTGAAGAATTTAACATTCTTGTGGATATGTTGCGTCGTGTTATGGCAACTTTTCCTGAAAGGGGAAATTAAGCGTGGGATAAAAAGGGGGAAACATTTAATTATTATTTTTTTAAAAATAAAAAAAAGGGATATTACTAGTTTGTTAATGTTATACTGTGTTTTATTTTAATTAAATTGCCTTTAAAATCATAAAAATTTAAACTTCCGTTTCGGGAAAAACCCCTTGTATATCTGGCAAAATATTGCATTGTTATAATATTGTTTTATTTTTAAAAAAGTAATATTTTTTCTGGGGTTTTTAATTCAAAAATCACACTGGAAAACAAAAAAAAAGGGGTTTCCTATATTTGCGAGGGGAAAACTCGGGTAAATACCAATATCGAATTGATGCACATTTATAATTGTAATTTATCTTTTCCCCAAAAACAATTAATTTCAGCAGTAATAAATAAATGTAAACAAAAAAAAAATAAAACCCTCCCGGGAAAAATTTAATCGGGGAAAGTAATGCTCTGAACTCGTTCCTTGATTACTTTTCTAATTTAAATTAATTTTTGTTTGAACTAATAATTAAGAAACGGGGGTTTTTTTGAAAATGATCCGTTTTTTTTAAGAAGTTTTAAACCGCGGGTAGGTCCCCAAACCCCCAACGCCATGTTTTCCCCAAAAAGGACTAATCAGCACGTTTTTCTAATTCAAACGCACCGGCCATGTTTATTGCCCAAAAATCATCGCCATCGATGTTATTTTAAAAACCCAAAAACCAAAAAATATATTATCTTTTTTTATAGGTGTCCGTTCCCCTTTGACCTTTTTTTTGCCGCTTTAGTTCATTTAAGGACCTTTTGTATTTTTATAGAGATTTTCAATTAACCAAAAAAAAAAAGACTTATTTCAAAAAACCAACAGAAAATAATTTCCAAATAACAAATTGAAACACATGCTTTTTCTAAGCATGCAGTGTTTTTTTTTCTGTTTTTGGGGTTTTTCCCCAATGGGGAAGGCCCCTTTTTTTGGGGTTATTACCTTTTCAAAAATTTTAAAAAACAAGATGTTTAGTGATTCCCCTTTAAACTTTTAAAATTTCCTTTTTGTACCTTAATATACTACATTTCCTTGTCAGTTTGAGTTCGGGAAATGATACATTACATCACTAGGCCGGTAAAGTAATTTTACCCCACTAAAATAAAAATTAAGTATATTTTCTAACATAGGGTAAATTCTAAACAATTTTTTTTTTTAAAAAAACAATAAAACTTATAAACGTTCGGTAATACTAATTTTGAATTATTTGAAGTATTTACGTGGGCAGGTACACCTTCTGAGTTACTACTTTTTGGGCAAAAAAAGATTTTGAAGCTTTTTTTTAAACAGTAAGGGGAACCTTAAAATTTCCCCACCTTAATAATTAAGCCCCATTGTTTTTTTCCCAAAGATTTTTTTAACTTTTTTTTCCGTCACAGACGGCTCTTCCAGCCACTAGTACACTAACATCGGCTCCAGCTTTGGGTTTTCGTTAAAACGTTTTTGGGGAAACCCCAATCCCTTATCCCCCAGGATGGCCAGTTTAAAATTCCAAAAAATTTTTGAGCCCTCCATTAAAGGGGAAGCCACTTTTTTGGTTACACATTTACCTTTCTATACCTAGTGATGAGCGGAGCCCGGGTTTTTTGGGGGGGGTTTGGTTTGGGGCCTTGCAAAAAGACCAAGACCAACCCCAAGACCAAGACCAAGACCAAGACTCCTTTTTCCCCGGAAGACCAAGACCAAGACCGGGGTATGCAAGACCAAGACCAAGACCAAGACCGAGGGGGCAAGCCCCCAAGACCAAGCCGGGGCCTGCAAGACTTTTGCACTTCCCCCTTTTTTTTGATATTTAATATTTTATTGTTATATTTAATATCAGAGGTTTTTAAAAAGACATAAAAAAAACTGTGTGAAGAACTGAAAAAGAAAAATTATTTAATAAGTAAGTTTTTTAAAATAAAATAAAATTTTAAAATTTTCCCCTTTGTTCTTTAGTTCTATATTTTTTTAACAACGATAACGAAAAAATTTAAAAAAAATTTTTAAAAAAATAATGAGATGGTGACCCATGGTCCAAAAAAACGGCACCCCCAAATTTTCTTTAACAAAAAAAAACGGGGGAAAAAGTTGGGGAAGCTCAATATTACTTGCAAAATTTTTAAATTTTTTTTTAAATTTTTTTAAAAGTGATGCCTTTTAGGGGGTTGGACCAAAATCCCAAAACCAGAAATGTTTTTATTTTTGTTTCACACTAGGGGGGTAAGTAAAAGTTAACCCCGGCCCTCCGCCCCCGGGGGGGCTTTTTACCGAAATCTTGACGTCATAAATAATTAGGAATTTGGGTAGGCTTATTTTAGAGTCTGCGCATGCGAAAAAAAATGGCCCTTTTGCCCCCTGTCAAATGAAAAATGTCCCTGTCATTTTAAAAAAAACCATGTGATTGGGAAAAAAGTTAGTTACGGGATGAGTTGTATCTTAGGGTCTTACGCAAGCGCTAAAAAATGGAGCCTGTCACCTGTCAAATGCCACCTGTCAACTGTCATTTTTTGCGAACCACGTGACTTAGAAAATTTAGCTTACGTGGATGAGATTATTTAAAACCCACACAAGCGTTAAAATAATGACGGCTGAAAAAAGTCACTTGTCAAATGTCAACCCCCCTTTTGGGGGGGGTCCCCAAGCCCCGGGGCCCAGGGTGTAAACCCGGGGCTTAAAGGGTGGGGGAAACCTTATTATTTTATTAATTTTTAAATTTTTTAAAATTAAATAATAAAAACAATTTATATTAAATTAATTTATTTAAACCACATTAATTTAATCAAAAATAGGCTAAAAATTTAATTTTTACTAACTTTTAAAAAAATTACAATACTACGTTCTCCCCCCTATACAACCTAAAATTAAAAGATCTTATCCAAACCTATGAAATGGATTTTTAATTAAAAACTAAAGATATTTTAGTATGTGATTTAATTTTTTTTCTCCAAAAAAATAATTTTATCATAAAAAATTTTAAATTTTCTGCAAAATCGTTGGGTACTGTATATTTTTTTTTGTTAAAAAATTTTTTTCAGGTGAGTCAATTTAAATAAAAATTTTAAATTTCCCAAACTTAATAGGAAACATATAATAGTAAATTTTTTAAAACCCTTTAAAAAAAGATACCTTGATGAACCCTTTTCGCGCATTATATTCATGTAACCATCCCAAAATTTTTCAGGAATATCTTTCAAATCATTTTTTTTTAAGTTTTTTTTCTAGATGATGGGGTTTTTGAAATTTTCGCCCCCAATTTGTCGAGAGTCATCGTGCTAATAAAATTACTCACCTTTCCAATCAGTTTATTTAAGATATGGGTTCTTTTAACCCCCTTTAAAATACTTATAATCTCGTTTTCATTAGAGTTATTCCAAACTCCCCACTTGCCATTAAAATTTTTTAAACTATCCACAAGCTCATTTGGATCACCCCGTAAACGTAGTCAATTTTATTTTGGGGAAAAAGTTTTGTAATCGGGGGAAGAAACCAGACTGACTATCGATTGGTAACCCCAACCCTGAGGCTGTTGTGCACGTTAATTCGAACCGTCACTTTTTTTTGCTTTCTTGCTTTTTTTCCCCTTTAAAGTTCAAGTAATGGTTTAATTGTTAGCATATATTTGACCTCTATTTCCTACATGTTGTTTTTTCTTTTAAAAAATTTTTCTTGCTGCATTTGTTAGCAAAAAATTTTTTAAAAGGGTTTGCTCATCCAGTGCGGTCAATTTTTTTAAAAGGATTGGTTCAAAAAAAGTTCATATAGTCCGGGGGTTCCCCAAAAAAATTTTCCCCTTTTAAAATAAATACCCCCCAAAAATTTTAAACCAAAAATCACCAAAAGTTAGATGATGGTTTTGGGTAAATCATGTTTTAAATATTTGCGACCCCTACTCTTTTCCCCTATCAGTTATAAACCTTTTTACATATTCTCTCGGTAGCGGGTAAAAATATCTAGATTTTCCCAAAGGATTCTTCCGTAATACTACCATTTGAACAGGGTTATATTGAGGATCGACTCTGAAGTCGTCGTCAAAGTAACTTTCTGAGGGTTATGTTCATAAAAAATTTGTTTAAATCGTTCCCCCCCCATCGTTCATCCCCTGAGCCATTGGTGAACTTTTTTCCTCTTCGGGGACATTAATTGAATTATCGTTATTTTTTTTCCCTTTTTTTGAGCAGCTAGCTCGTTATGTTTTTGAAGGGGGAAAAGGAAAAATTAAGTGGAAATCGGGTTTTTTTTTATTACTGTCGAAGAATTTTTCACTTTGTCTTTTTTTCACAGACTTGGGTGTAAATGGTGTAGTTTTTTTACCATTTTTATCGACGGGGAAAATTTTTGCCAAAGGTCTATACGTATTCTCCAATGTAACAGCATTTTCATAACGGCCAGTTTAAAAGAGAATCATATTTTTTTTACATTGCGCGTGTTCGAAAAAGGAGTTGAAGAATTTTGGGGATGGGGCTTAAAACTCCGGCTTCTTTTCTGGTCGCTGATCACTGGAGTTCTGATATTCTTCAAATTGCCCTTTTGGCTTGCTCCCCCAAATTTCCCCTTTTTTAAACCCAAAATTTTTTTTTCGAATACTTTTAAAATTCCCCAATTATTCTACGTTTAACATCCTTATAAACCCCTTTTTAAAAATCCATGGCTACAGAACCCTTCTTTAAATTATTAAGGTACAAGTTTAATAATTTCCCCAGCAACAGCCCCCCTTCCCTTACCCCCCAAAAAAATTGGGCACTTTTTTTTTCTAATAACGGTACTTTTTTTTCAAATAACGGCACCGTTTTTCCAAAACCCCACTGTTTTTCAAATAACGGCACTGTATTTCCAAAAAGGGCCCCTTTTTTTAAAAAAAGGCACTTTTTTTTCAAATAACGGCACCGTTTTTACAATAACGGCCCCTTTTTTTTAATCGGCACTTTTTTTTTAAAAAAACGGCACCGTTTTTTAACGGCACTGTTTTTCCCCAAATAACGGCCCCTTTTTTTCCAAATAACGGCACTGTATTTTAAAAATTTTAATTTTTTTTCCAAAAATAAGGCTTTGTATTTTCAAATAACAGCCCTTTTTTAAAAAGGGGGGGCCCCTTTTCCAAATCCCTTTTATTTTAATAACTCACTGTTTTCCCCAAAAAGGCCCCTTTGTATTTTAATAACTGCACTGTATTTCCAAATAACGGCACTGTATTTTCAAATAACAGCCCTGTTTTTCTAATAAAAAATTTTTTCAAAAACCTTTTATTTTTTTAACCAAAAGGACCCTTTTTTTTCCTCAAGTAGCCCCTTTTAGACCCCGTGTTATCGTAATGACTGGTTGATGTACAATGACTACAGAGTTAACAGAAGCTGATATTTATTAGTTAATACTTCCCCTTTGATGCGTGTTTTGTAATGACTGGTTGATGAACAATAACCCGAGTATGGAGGAATGTGGATAAGTTAATATTCTTATATAACAGTTAGTATTACTAAAAGTTTTACTGTGGGAAATGGGGAATTTTTAAAAAAAATCAAACAAGAAGATTACTGCTCGAAGAGGCAAAGGTATTCCTTTTTGCTTTTCTTTTTTTAAAGGAGGGGGCCCCTATGCTGAAAAACCAGAGGACCCCAAAAGGGTTTAAGCATTTATTTTTTGGGGTTCATCCTACAGGCATTGTGCCCCCCCAAAATTGGGGGGGTTTCCCCCCCATTTTTTTAAACCACTTTTTCCGGTTTTTAAAGGGGGAAATTTGGGGCCCTTAGCGGAGGAACCGGGGAAAAAAAGCAGTGAACAATTGGGGAAGCTGCAGCCAAGTTGAAGGAGTCTCAGCGACCTAAAGAAACCAAAGGGGAACCCCCAGCTCTTGGGAAAACTGGAAAAAGGGTTTTTAAGGACCTTTCAAGGGTTTTTCTAGGCCCCTTTGAAGCCCTTATAAATACATATAAATACAGAATATATCTTCAGTCTTAACTACCATCATGCATACCTTTTTTTTGAGTGGGAACCCCTTCCCCAAATTTTAAAAAAATTTTTCCCCCCTTGATCTGGGGATGAAACTAGCCAGTATGAACTTGGTCTGATTATTTGAAACTTTTTTAAGCTATTCCCAATAAAATTGATAAAAAAACCCAAAATAAATTTTATGTTGGTGATATTACTTTGGGGAAACCCCACTGGGGCGTACGAAAAAAATGCAAAAATGATTATCTACAGCAAGCAATTGACAAAAATGAAAGCAACAAAAATTTAATTGTACCCTAAGTCTAAAGGCAAAATTTACGCTCAAGTGTGAGCTTGAATGTTCTCATACAGTTGGGGTTTTAAAAAATTCCCCTTGGAAAGTTGTTAGGTTTTTTAAAAATTTTCCCCCGCCCAATATTAAAAGGGGTCTCAAACCCCTGTAAATATTTTAAAAATTAATGTGATTAAAATCGAGGGTAATATTTTACAGGGGGGTTTTCAAAATAAGTTTTTTTATACAATACATGCATTTTCACCATCAGTACCCCCTTTGGGTTTAAAAAAAAAGGGGAAATTCCCGAAATGTGATTTTATATGCCAGATCTACAAAAATTATAACAACATTGTAATTTTAAAATGGGGCGATCAAGACGGGGGAATTGGTTACTTTAGAGGAGAAATTATTACTGTAAAAAAAGCATTTGAAAAAAATATATAAGGGAAAATTTTGTGTCGGGAAAAAGATATTACAAACTGCTGTTAAAAAAGGGGGTAGTATGGTTATTAAATATAACTCCAAGAAAAGTGTTTTTTTTGAACAATTGTTAAAAACTAAAAAAAGGCCCCCAAAAGCAGAAAATAAAAAAAATTTTTGAATCTCTAGGCCTAATTGTAAAAATTCTCAAAAAAAGTATTTTAAAAATGACGGACCCTCTAAACTTTTTTTAACTCTATTACAAAAATTTTGAGACATAGTTTTGCCGTACACAAATTTTTAAAAAAATGACGAAATTCGAATACCTGTACAGAAAACCCGATATATACATTTTCCCCTTGGGGCCCCTATTTTTCTGGGGAAGGAAATTTTTAAAGGGGTTGATGGATCAGTTTCAAAAACGGAAACTTGTAAACAACTTTTTCGGTCACCTCTTTGAAGAAATTCGTCTTGAAATTGGTGGAAAGGTTATTGCCCGGGTTAGATATCCTGGAATAGCAGAAACCCATAAAAGGGAATTTTTTTCAATGTTAACGAATTAAATAAATAAAAAAAAGCGGGGTTGGGTTTTGGGTTTTTAATTTACTTGCGATATCGTTACCCCCCATGGAAGTTTTAATTTTTTTCCCCCCAAGAACCCTACTGGATTTGCTGAAGACTTTCAAAAAAACCAAAAAATTTTAAACACGAATTGGGGTTAGAAAAAAAACCCTTTTTGACATTATTTATTTTTTGGGAAAACAAAAAAATGTAGTAGTTACTATTGATAAGATTGTTTGGGGGCTACCACATATTACAGTATCTGATGTCGAACGGAAAACTTAAAAATTATTGAAAATGGAACCGAATTGGATATGGGGTTTTGAAGCTGGGAACTCACAGAAATCCCTCAGTTAAAAATGGAAAACAACACCGGGGGAAATAAAGACTTTGTTAGGGGAAAGACCCAGATGGATAATTTTGGGTTTTTTTAAACACCCCCAAAGGATAAATTAAACAAAAAAGTAGCTTATTTGATCATTGAATTTAAAAAAGAAAAACTTTTTTAAATTGGGGGAATTTTTCCGTATGATAATTTAAATTTTTAGATTTCAAGAGGACTAATACCCACTTTTTTTAAATTTTCCCAATTTCAAGAGAGTTTTCTAAAAAACGAAACTTTTTACCCCCAAAAATTTGAAAATGCGTCAATTTAATTGATTGTTCAAAACAGAAAAATATTAAATTCGGGTTTTTATTGGTAAGATTGAAACAAAGTTTTCCCCCTAACCCCCGTGCCTACTGTTTAATTTTCATGATAAACTTGTTAGATATTCACCATTAATAGGGGCTGTAAGAAAGATTTAATAAATATATTTTTTTTCCCTTCATAGAGATAATTGTAATTTTAGGTTAAGTATAGTTAAACCCAAAATTTTAATTTTATGTAATGTTAGTAAAATTAAATGTAGCCCCTTTTTTTTTCAACCCCTATATGTGGTTTAAAAAAAAATTTAAATTTTAAAATATACAATGTGTTTTTTATTTTTAAATTCAAAATTGTAAGGTTTATAATAATAAGGCCTTCACCCCCCCCCTGGCCCCCGGGCTACACCCTAGGCCCGGTGCTTAAGCGCGGGGGCCCCCCCCATGTTAGGTTTTACATTTGACAAGTGACATTTTACAACCGTCATTATTTTGCTTTGGTAAGATCCTAAGATACATCTCATCCACGTAAGCAGGTTCAAAACACGTGGTTCGCGAAAAAAGACAGTTGACAGGTGGCATTTGACCGGTGACAGACGCCTTTTTTAGCGCTTGCGTAAGACCCAAGATAAAAACCATCCACGTAAGCTAACTTTTCCAAGCCATGGTTTTTTCATATGACAGGTGAATTTGACATTTTTCAGGTGACAGGCGCCATTTTTAGCGTCGCAATCCCCAAAATAAGCCTCACCCCCAAATTCCTAAAATTTTGTATGACGTCAAGATTTCGAATTAAAACCCCCCGGAGGCGGAGGGCGTTTTTAACCTTCTTTTAACTTACCCTGTAAGAGGTAGCACCATTAGATTGCTTTAAATTAAGATAATTTTGGGGGGAAATAAAAAATATATTTGCTATGTGATAAAGGGGAAACTTTTTTTTTAAATGAATTGTAAAAAAAACTTCCGGTTTAAAGAAAAAAATTTAAAACCCCCAAAAAAATTTTAAAAAAACCCTCTACGTCGACATTTTCCTAAAAAAACAAGCAAAATTTCGGGGTGTTTTTTCAAATTGTTTTTGCCATAAATTTTTTTTTTTGGGGGAAAAACTAAAAATGGGGGTTTTTTGGTGGGTTAATAGAAAAATTCTGGAATAAAAAAAATTTTTTTAGCCCTTTTGTCTATAATTTTTTATGTTTAGTTTTTTTCTATAATGGCAATTTAAATATGGTTTTCAAAAATTTTCCCCTTTCTGCAGTTTTTATAAAGTATTTTACAAACTTTTAGACAAATTTTAACCAATTTAAAGGTAAAAAAAACAAAAAAAATTTTTTAAAAAATTTTTTTTTAATCAGAAACCAATGATTACATATCAATTATTTTCCTATATTTCCTCTGGTTGAAATTAAAATCTTTTTTTTTTTTCTCACACAGTAAACAGTTTTTAATTGTTTAATTTTCTGCTTCTTCAAAAAAAAATTTATATAATTTATCCCTAAAATGTTTTTTAAATTTTAAAATTTTATAAAAGAAGGGGTTTGTCTTTTAAATTTTTCCAAAATAGAGCGTATAAAGGGGGGTTTACCAAAGCTGATAGGCGAAACCAAATTTAATTAATTTTTAAAAAAAGAAAGGTTAATTAATTTTTTTTTAAATTTACAATAGATAAAAATTAAATTTTTTGTTTTAAAAATTGTTAATTTTAATTTTTGTATGTTTTACTTTTGTTTAAAATTTGTTTAATATTTTTATAAATTACTGTGTGTTTACATTAAAAAAAAATTTACATATTTTGGGCGGGAAAAAAAATAAACCCTTCATTAAAAAAAATTTTTTAATCAAATAAATTTTAAAAGTACGTTTAAGATTAAAATGGTATATTTTAAAATTTTAAACAAAAATATAGTCCCCATCTTGATTTTTTTTTAAGTAAAAATAT
>JAHBCN010021904.1:0-13744 GCA_019359885.1 Listronotus oregonensis | reverse complement strand
TTCTGTCTGATTTTGTAAGTATATTTTAAAAAACTTTTAAAAAATTTTGTTTTTGTGGTATTTATAGGCTTTGCCCGATAGTACGGATAAATCTGTTGAAAAACACGTTAAATCTAGAAACGATATTGAAAGGTCATAAACCGAGATGAAACCTTTTGCATTCTCTTTAGAAACAGATCAACTACAAAGTGTCGAAAAGAAATAGTTCAACCTACGAATTTTACATTTTTTTAACCTTACATAAATTTCCTAAAAAAAAGTTTTTTCTCATTTTTAATGGTACATACAGGTTTTTTGGGCAACCAAATTTAAATCCAATATTAGAAATTATATTTGAGAGATAAAAAGAGGTAAATTCACTCTTTGTTTACCCCCTGCACCCATAATTTTATTTTCGTTTCGCTAAATAGTATATTATATTATAAGTATTTAAAGTGCATCTTTTTTTTACGAGCAATTTGCGAGTGAAAATAAGCACTTTTAGTCCGTATAATAAATACTATTTTTTCTCCAACCAAGTCAAAATTAATACATTTAGTTATTCAAAAATTATTATTTTTTTAATCCTAGAATTAAAAGTATCACTTTTAATCCTAGGATTGAAAGTGTTGCTAAGCACTTTTGCACCTGAAAATAGTACAAAAATGTCAACATTTTTTGACGGTTTTTGACGATTTTTAATGGTACATATGGGTTTTTGGGCCACTGAATTTAAATATCATGTCAAAAATTATAATAAGAGGGGTTTGTAACTACTATTTTCATCATTCCTTCATTCATTTTCATTTATTGGATCGATGCATTTAAATCTGCAGTCAAAAATGATATACAAGGAAAATTGCCCCAATGTAAATCCATCTTACACTAAAAAGTATTTTTTTGTGGCAATATAAAAAGCTCATTGGATTGCCTGTTTTAAATTATTTTTTTTTTCATTTTAGGAGAATGATTAACTTTGGTTAGAGAAATGTATGCTTTGGGAGTGAAGGGGGTAAAAAAGGGTAAATTCGGCCCTTTTCAATGTAATTTCCAATATCATTCAGAGAAAAAAACTTTTTTTTTAGCAAAATTTATGTTTCTCTTTAAATGTAATTTCTAATATCATATTTAAATTCAGTGGCCCAAAAACCGGAATAAACTATTAAAAATGAAAAAAAAAAAACGTTTTTAATAATTTTATCCTTGGGGGTAGGTAATAAGGGTGAAAAAAAAGGGGTAAAATACACACCCTTTCGTAGGATACACTATTTCTTTCCGACACTTTGTAGTTGATCTGTTTCTAAAACAAAAGGTTCTATTTTGATTCATAACCTTCCAAAATCATTTAACAGTGAATTACAAATTTACCCGGACTATAAAGAAGTTTCCAAGTTAGGGAATGCCAGACTTAGAACAATTCTATCCCGCATGCATGGAAGGTATGTACAACCGAAAAAAAACAACAAGAACAAACATTAGCGAACAAACTTTTTTTTATTAGACAGTAAAAACGCGAACAAGCATTTGTTTGTTCTTGTTCAATCATGTTCGAATAGACGTCGGTACATTAAAAGGTATGTACACACCGAAAAACAAACAAGAACAAACATCAGCGAACAAACGTTTTTCTTCAGTGTAGACAGTTAAAACGGCGAAGAAACGTTTGTTTGTTCTTGTTCGCACATGTTCCAGTGAACGTCGGTACATCAAAGAGAATTTTTGTTTTTATGGTCATCAATAACTATTCCAACTAGTCGAACAAGAGTAAACAAACATTTGGTTGCGCTATGTAGACAGAAAAAGCGAACAATAAACCAAAAACACATACAAAGAAAGTGAACAAGAACGAATGTTTGTTTTTGTTCGTTTTTTCGGTGTGTACATACCTAAATTTTGTTCGTCGTCATCCATAACTTATCCATGTGGTCAAACGAGAGTGAACAAATATTATTTGATTGCGCTATGTAGACAAAATATCGCGAACAATGAACAAAAAACACAAACAAACAAACAAGGTGAACAAGAACGAATGTTTGTTCATGTTTGTTTTTTCGGTGTGTACATACGTAAACGGGTATAGGGAAAAAGGCCTTTTGAATCTTATGCAATGAATACTACGGTCAGGTCCGGACTTCCATGAATCCTTAGTGCCATGTATAAACTGACGATCATTGTTTAATTTAAACAGCAAAAGTAATGTTCTACTTTTCTTGTCCGTCGCCAATTTTATTTTTTTTTGCAATACCAGGTGTGGCAACTGAAGACTTCAGCTCTGCTCCAAATCTAAATGTATTGCCAACTTAAATTTATGCCACACAAAATTTCCTGGGATTTTGTTACTGCGCCGAATCAAAAAAGCACCTTGATAACAGTTCTTTTCATAGTGCAATGGACATTTTTTGATTAAATAGCCCATTGCTGTGTTCTTCCTTTAACCTTCAAATTCATCAAATCAAAATAATGGTTACATAGATAGGTAGAAATGATCGATGTAAAACATTAATTTGGAGGGGAAAATTTTCATTTAAAACAGTGATTCAAAAAAACATGCAAAAATCAAAGCAGGGAGACCTGCAGACATAATCATGAAATACAGAATATAATCAGGAACGTAGTTTCCGACCAAACGCGTTCGTCCATAAAACATTACACCTCTATCCGACGTTGGAATCACTGAAAAACGTCAACGCGCGACGTAAAAAAGTTGAGGTAAGAGGCGAGCTTTCGTCTCGCCCGAGCCATCTCATTACAAAATCTTCGGCGTGCATAATAAGTATTTTATACGGGGGATTTTAAAAAGAAAAGCAAAAAAATACATTTTTCTACCACTCTGTGCATATTTGTCTAATTTCATGCACGTATTTGAATTCGGAAAGTGTCACTTTCTTGCACTAGTGCGGAAAAGTAATTTTCTCCGCACTAGTGCGGGAAAATATAACTATCAATATTTAGACCTAATACTGTATTGGATTGGCTTAAGGTAGTTGTATCGCGACAGTCGTATTAAAAAGATTACGGCAGAGTGTACGTACAGTACAGTCTGTCAGCCGTCGCACAGTGGGACGAACTGTCACTGTGCTGCCAAAATTACCCTACAGCTCATATAGTTAAACCGTTTAAGCTCATTTTTTTTTAAGCTTGCCTATCGATTTCTCTTTTTGGATTGTTTATTTGGGGTTTTATTTTCCGGAAATTAGTCTCCAAACTTAATTTTTTAGGAAAAAAAAGAATTTCGGCGCAAAAATTATTAAGATTAGATAAAATTTTTTACTCAAAATCTTCCTCTTGATAAGCCCCTAAAAACTGCCTGAAAATGGGGTGCAACAAGCGGCCGTAATCTTCCGAAATGTTTTACACAAAAGGTACTTTTAGTCATAAAACATGCAGGAATTTTTTTTTAAAGCTGACACATTTTTCGGTAAAATATTGGTCAAAAGCAGTGGCGGCTCGTGAGTTACAAATATAGAGGTTCTGCACAGCACAAACGATTAGTAATATACATTTAACAAACCAAATTAAAAATAACATAAATATAAACTTACACAGATTTGAAAAACAAGTGAAAAACAGTTTATACAAGTAAATGTCACAAAGAATGTCTCCGAAGACTAAAGGCTTATTTTTTATAAATTAAGTTGATTCTTCTGTCCTTTTTGGAAGAAAATTTTGTTTTTGTAACCTTCTCATTGAAATTTGAAATTTCACGAATCTTTTCCTTTTCAATTGATAGCATTGATAGAGCCACTAGACGATCCTGATACTAAATTACATGTAAAAAATTCTTGATTCGTTTTAAAGTAGAAAATGATCTTTAGCCTCTCAGTCGTCATTGGAATTGTTATAAGAATTTCTAATATTCTTTTGGTTTCTTGAAATGCTCCTGATAAATTATTTTCTATTAAAAATTTTAAAAACGGTACTGCTCCTTTTATAAAATCTACAGTCTGCTCTGGAATAAATTACTGATAATTCAGTTTTTAAACGTTCTTTATCTATGTCTGGATAAGCAGAACATGTTAAATTTAAAATTTCCTCGGGGAAAATTTATCACAAAATTCCCCAAATTTATTGAATAAAATAAATACCGCAAATAAATCATTTTTAAATGCAAATCGAACTTTCGCACAGTTCAAAATTACATCGCAGATTTCTATAGCGGCATTACGATGATTCAATTTACTGTCATTTCTACGAATTTTGATAAGGGCTCGGTGGATAATGAAAAACGGCTAAAGCTTAGGTACTGAGTTTCTTAGTGACATCACATTCTGCTCAAAAGTCTCAATTTTTTTGTTTATTTCTACAGGGTCTGTTTGTATTTTTTGTAGCTCTTAAAAAGAACATCCACATGAGGCATGACCGATAAAAAAGTTAGCCAGAAAAAAAAAATTTTTATTAAACATTCTTCATAGATAACGCGGCACTACAAACAGTTTGATTAGTAAAAGAGTCTTCTTTTGTTCTCCATACATTAAAGATTCCCTATGTTCAAAAACAATAAACAGTGCGGATGTTAAATTCCCACCCAGTTGGCGCACCATGGGGAATTCTTCTTTGAACTAGTTTGGTCAGTACATCCACGTTGTGGCGAATTTCTAAAAAATCGGTATTTCTTGCAAATTACCAAAAAAAGTCTTACTTGTGAATTTTGTGAAGCAGCTTTGGACATTATTAAATTCAATTGATGCGCATAGCAGTGCACAAAATCAGCATATGGAAATTTCTCCTTAATCCTTTTGGACTCCAGTATGCCTTAAACTCTTACGGCTGCGCCATCGTAGCTTTGAGCAATTAGTTTATTGGTTGATTTTGTGTCTGGTAATATTACATTCAAAACTTTTAAAATATCCTGGGGATCTGCATTATCACCAATAGGGTTTAGATGGGGCCAGAAACGGGTTTTATAGGTTCGCCATTTGTTTAATACCTAAGTATTACTACTAACTGCGTCTTTGCGGACACATCAGTTGTTTCGTCTACAATTATTGCCAGATTTGGAGATTGACGAATTTCTTTTCCAAAATTCTCCGCTCAAAAATACAGTCCAAAATGTCATTTTTTAATTTTTTTTGAAATCCCTTTAAACACTGTCCCACTTTTTTTAAATGTTCCTCCAAAGTTTTTGTCAAGCTCTACTAAAGTTAATAAGGCCACAAAAAATTCCCCGGATTTTTTTGAGACACTCGTCTCGTCATGTCCTCCAAGTGCCAATTCAAATATTCCACAAAATTTAACGCAATCAATAATTTTGCAAAACATACCGATTTTTTGTCACCTCTTCGTTAAATTTTTTTAAATATTTACCCGTAGGCAGAATCTAGTTGTTCCTTTATATTTATGGTTTCCAAATAAAGCAAATTCCATTACATTATGTAAATGGTGTCGGCACGTTTCATGTTTCTTTATTTTTTGACTCAAATGATTTAAATCTGTCACTCAATTTGGGGCCCGTTTATCTCCGCCAAAAAATACACAAGAAAACAAAAAAAAAAGCATTTTTTTGCATACAAATCCAATCGTTTCTTAGTACACTTCACGATTAAATTGTCTTTTGTACTGTTTACCCCCCGACTTGAGCCTTCTTTTTCGATGGAAATATCAGGTAAAGGACGTCCACCTTGCTTTAATTTAATTTTTTTTCGTAGGTGTACTTTATAAACCTTTTAACATTTAATAAATTATCGATCATATCCATCTCTAATATGAATATTAATCAAGGAAAAAACAAATATAACGCTTATAACAGTACGCGAAAATTTTAGATTTTTTATACAGAAAACGCGGTACCGAAATTTCCCTCGAGCAACTCGTCAAAACCTAATCACTATCCCTCAGCACTGAGTAAGATGCAGAACATATTCCCGTTAAAACAACGGTATTAAAATCAAAGGCGCGGGGAGTCGCGACGTCAGAGGCGAGGGCAAATTAGATACGAACCACATTGTGTCGCCCTGCTAAATTTTATGGTCAAGCGCTGGAGATATGTTTTTTTGACTACGTCTGGCCAGCAATGTCGCGCAGTTCGTTCAATGTAACTTGTCTCGGGGTTCGTTCGAAGTTACTTGTCCGTTTAACTTTTTTTTAATTAAACACAAAAAATTTAAACATCAAAACATTTATTTATTTTAGATTTAAGGCTTATTTTCTATTTTTTTTGGGGGTTTTCTGCAGCTCTGCAGCTCTTATGCCAGCCGCCACACAAAAAGTATTCAGTGTCATTCAGGAACATATGGTAAAGTTTGTCAGTCTTAAAATTTTTCTATTTAGCTTTTTTTCCAAAGGTCAAAATATGTGTTTAAAAATTCTTAGAAAGATTATCTGTATTCCTTGAATGATTCTAAACAATTTTTATTTAATCAAATGTTTCCTGCACTTTTAATGAGTCCGCCCCACTGCGTCGTTACTTCTAAGCCCACAAATTATTGCTCTGACTGTACTATTTTCAGCCAATCCCGTACGACTTGTTTTTAACAACTGACAACTATGTTTTTAAAAACAATCAGTAAATTTTGATGCATGCGCATTGTATACTTTATCCGCAAGTTAAATACATGCGTTGTTGCCAGATTGTTTCCAGCGTATTTTTTCCACGAGTTCAGTGAGATTAATTTGTCATTATTTATTAATTAATATTTCAAAAACTGTATTGTAACAACAAATAAGACTAATTTTTAAAAAATCCTTTATTGTTGTTTAATATTAGTTTAGTTTTTCATAAACATTGTAAGAAAAGTTTGAGAGATAAAATTATGAATGTAAGTTACATTTTTTGTTATTCCATTTAGTACAATGCATAAGAGCCTCAAAAACACTATCTTTGCAATTAAATATTTCCGGAACTGTTTTGTTCATAAATTTCATTCCGCATCAATCGATGCAGAATTATCTAAATAAAAATCGGTATAAATTTCAAAAAAATCCTAAAAAAGTGGATTTTGTGATACAACTCCTAATAACAATACCCACCAATTTGGATGCTTACATACTTAGTCGTATTTTTTTTTAAAATTATTTGTACAATTTTAAAAATATTAAATCAAATAGTAATCAAACCAGGTTTTGTTCCGTATTATTTTTATGGCAAACAAAAGTAATCTTCCGTCAACATTTGTCAAAATATTTCTTCAACTTAAAAGGTTTTTAATAAGTCAAATAATCGACTATTCCGACGAAGATCTTCCTGAAGATATTGTGAAAGCTGCCACTAACCACAACTAAACCCCCCCCCCTCCTCACCTACTTACATACGCTAGGGATAAAAGCTTTAAATTTTTGGCTTGGTAGTAAACTGGTACTAAAAGCAAGATTTATTATTTTGAAAGCTATACATATTATTAAATAAAAGGTTAACCAACACCCTTTTGTTTTCTTTACTCGTGTGCAGGAAAAAAATTATTTGCTACCCCACAATAAAAAAATTCTGTTCTTTAAATGCAATACAGGGTTTTCAGGGTGTTTTTGCCTTGTGGAGGTAACTCTCCAGTCTCTACTTAAAAACGTCGCAAATGAGATAAAAATTTTATCGTTTACCGGTGATTTAATGAGTTTTTGTATTTCAAAATCATGTGTCATTTATAAAAAGAAAAATGAACGAACTGTAATAAAAGAAAGACAATATTGAAATGGAGCTCAGAAGGATGAACTCGTAGAGTTATCAAAGTCGATGAAAATCTCTTAAGGTGAAACCTTTCTTCGTCCTTGATATACAAAGACACCGAAAAGAAGTGGATTAATAATGCACAACAAACTTAAGGACTAGAATTAACGCAACGCCAGTTTGTTGGCAGGATGTATAGTGATCTTTTTGTTTTGGTTTTGGAAAAACGTCAAAAAATTGACGGATCTCAAAAATCAAAATCGGGAAATTATCTTGAAAATGTAATAAAATTATTCAAAAATATTGATTTTTGTGTTAATGTAGGCAGCATTGATTTAAATATAAACATTTATTGATATGACAGTTCTAAGATCCGATTGCACCGGCAACATTGTGCTTTTCAGGGTTGATAGGACAGTTGCTGTATTCGATTGATAAAAAAACTATATTAAATCAGGTATTCTACGGCACTTCAATGCCATTTTATTTCTTTCTATTAGTTTGTAATATTCAATAATACGTTTTGTAAACTGACTCAATCAACAGCAATCAAATTGAGCATCTAAAGAGAATGACATATCTGTCTGTCTCTTCAGATAATAAAATAGTTTTCCGGGTTAAAAATTAATGTTTAAGAATAAAGAATCATCGATTTATAAAATTGTTAGTTATGCTGCATTGCCATAAACATTAAAAAAAGCAATATTTCCAGAGTAATGTTATTCAGTGTGTTTAATCAACGTTGCCGGTTCAGTGTGTTTACAAGAACTCTCCCACCTCTCCCCTTTGATTATATTAATGCCAAACAAGGTTTGTTTACTTTATTTCTATCCAAGAATTTGTTAAGATTGTTCGATAACAATTCCTGGCCAAGAGAAAACCTGAAATTAATTCACCGGATTTTGGCACAGCGGTTTAATTTATTTTTTAACACCCTGTATCCATCGTGTCAGCTCTCCGACAGGCAACCTCGAAGGACAACCGTGACAATGGCTTCTTCGCGTCGTTCGCCTCAGACGGTGCATTCGTTTCATTAAATTTAAACTGCGTCAAATTTAATGCCCCGAGACCAACAAAAAAGCCGGTCTTCTCACCCGAAAGCGGCGTTATCGTCGGAAATATCGCCACAACAGACAGAAATATTTAAAACCGCATCCTAACCAGTTTTTTAACAAATACTTTTACTTGTAAAACATGAGAATAATAGCTATTTTTGTTTGGTGTAGCGATAAGCCGGGCGAGAGGCCACGAAATTTTAGTTTTATATGTTTTTTTTGTTATACTACCGGGCGTAAAATACAATTTTGTGCTCCCATATGAGGGCGTAAAATTGCACTTTTACGCCCTAGGGCGAAAAAGTAACAAAACGCCCGCATCAATTGTTAAGGCCGGCGTCGATTGTCTGGTTGACTTGACGTTTCGCCAACACACAGATCGCTATCTACATTCCAACCACCACCCAGGGAAAATTTTCATTAAAACTCTAACAGAAAGGGCAAAAAGAATTTGCAAACCCCAAGGCGCTAAACGCAGAACTTACACTATTCATAATGTTTTAAGGACCAATGGTTATTCAAAGCGAAAATCAAAAAATCAATGGAACCAACAAATCCCAGACTCGGGGAAGAACGAACAACCCCAACGGGGCTTTTTTGCCCTTTATTCCGGTTACGACAGGATTGGTGGATGTTACAAAAAAAAATTAAAAAAAATATTAAAACCCAAACCCGGGGAAAAATAAAAGAATCCCTTGATCCAAAAGACAAAAGAAAATCCACTTTCGGCTTCTGGAATTTATCGCTTTCCCATGCCATGTAGAAGCGTGTACATAGGAACTAAAAAACACTAATCAACCCCAGATTAAACATATTCCTACAAGGACCATGAATAAAATTTTTAGAGACCAAGTACTCGCTACCACAGGCATACCACTTGACCCACAGAGAAGCCATAGGATAGAAAAGCATATCAACAACTTTAATTTAAAAGAGGAAGCAGTTAAGATCAACAAAACATGGGTCCCATAATTAAAAGTTCTAGAATTGCACCCTTTAGAACAAAAACCCGGCCGGACCCGAAAAAACGGGAACCGGGTAAAACCCTAAAGCCTGGGCCCCAAAAATTTGGGCCTGCGACTGTAACCCTGCGGAAAAAGGGTTTTTAGTTTTTTAACACCGAATAAAATCGATAAAATGAAAAGGGGAAAAAAAAACAATGTTGCATAGTACATTACAATCATTACATAATACAGTAACTTAAAATTCAGACTTTTCAGATTATTACATTTTTCCATAGGGGGCACCAAATCGCAATCGCAGCATGAAAAGGGTCTGGGGTCTAGCCCGAGAAGAACTCTCGGCCTCGGGCCCCGCGTTTTTAAAACCGTGATTGCATTTGAAGTCATTCTGAATTAGTGTAATTTGATCTCTACTATAGAATATTTAAAATTATTGTGTAATATTAGATTTTATATCATCTGATATATTATAAATAAAATAGATGGCGCCACTTTACTGCCTTCTATTTAAATGGTCGATATTTTTGGAAGTTTTGTATATTTTTACCAAAATCTTTTGTAAATAAATAAAAACACGATTTTTTAAAATAAATTTCAAACATTGTATGATAGGTATTATACTTATCACCAATTTTGCCAAAAGAAGGGCAAGATAGTGTAAATGAGTTTAATCTTAATCCTAAGATTCTGGTTGTACATTAAAAAGTAAAAAATTTTTATCACTGCTTTTTAGGCATATACTTTTCACTAATACAACATTCATGAGACAGAATAACAGTGGTTAAAAATGTTTAGTAACCTTTGGTACCTGATTATCCTTTGTAACAGTACCGGTTAAATATTATGTGTGTACAGTATGTCGAGCTTAAAAGTTGATAATGCAAGATTAAGAAACCAAAATCTAATTTATTTTTAAACAAATGGTATTGCCTCTTCGAAAGTTGCCTCTCCGATTTTGACTTAAATTTAGTATAATAGGGCTTTAGCGCTGATTACAAATCTGAAAAATTGTCGCTGTTTTCGAGCATTATCATCAATATTATAATAAACTAACTATCGTTTTCCCTTCTTTTTGTAATTTGATTTAAAAATTCAATATGATGTATAAAACACCTTTAAACCTTATTTTTATTTATTTTGCATCTTTTTTCCATTAAATTAAATTAAATTCTAACTTTTTAAGTTCAATATACAGCCATATTTATTTAAAAAATAAAAATGTAAAAAGGTGTAAAATAAACATAAAAAAGTTTTAAAAGGTGTTTGTGAAATATTGTGTACAATTTAAGTGTAAAAATCAAGAATTTTGTGCAAAAAGAAGATAATAGTAAATTAAGGTTAGTTTGATTTTCAATTTTGATATTGAATATCTCTGTGAACAGAAACATTACTAATTTTTTAGATTTGTAATCAGCGCCCCCAAAAACCGTACCAAAATTGTACTTCCTTCTAATTAATTGAGACCTGTATATATTAAAAATTTGCCTATTCGCCCAGTAATCAATAATTTTGATCCTTTAAAAGAGTGTACTAAATTATTAAATGAAATAAAAGTACCTATTAATTCCTTTCTTTATCTCTTTCGAAACAGAGACAAACTTAGGAGGTATCTTTAAGAGCGACAAGGACATGTGATCCTTATTTTGACTTTCCCTTTCCTTATATTTTTACAGAATCCCAGCTCTTATTTCTTTTTAATAATCCACAGAAATACACAAACATTGTGGAAATCATCCAAAAGATAGTTAAGATTGCCTTACTTTTCTCACTAATATTTCCTATAAAATTTTCATTTTCTATTATTCATAATTGATATATTATTTTTTTTTCGGTTACCTAACGTTAGTTTTATAAGAAGCACCTAATTTAAATATAAAAAATACTTACCAAAAAGTTAAAAGACGGGTATGCCCCCCTTTTGGGTTTTTGCAAAAAAAAACCATACAACCTCTAGTCATTTTGTTACGATATTATAAGTAACAAACAATAAACACAAAACTATAGTCAATTTAATAAACACTAATCACTAAAATAAGAAGGTTTTCATCAATCCAAAAAAACGGTCCCGGGGTTTCCAAAAAATTATAATGTGTTGGCTAACTTGACACTGATTTATCATTTTTAAGTACAACACAAAAATTTTATTTCGTGGAATTTTGTTATTGCGCGAATCGGCGGGGCCAACTCTGACAGTTATTTTTCATACTGGGCAGGACTTTTTTTGATCAATGGGTAGCTTTGGGGGTTCCAAAACCCCTTTTAAATTTCCCTTTTTAGTAGTCACACTAAATATTTTTTAGGGTTTTAAAATTTTTTAAAATTTTTAAAATTTTTATTTTTTAACACTTCCAAGAATTTATTCCTGTTGAAAATTTAGTTTAAAAAAATTTTTTAACAAGTTAGACAATTTTTAATTAGAAAATTTCTTCATTGTACATTAGAAAAAAAGTTTTTAAAAATTATCGTTTAATTTTTTTTTTTGGGGCCCCCTTTTTTATACAATTTAAAAAACCCTAAAAATTTAAAAAATTTTTTAAAAATGTCCCACAATAATTTTATAACTTTGACAAATTTTCCCCTTTTTTTTTTTATTTTTTTTTTTAAGTTATAAAATTATTATGAACAAAGGTTAATTTTTTTAAACTTTTATGGGTCCTTTTTGGTATGTATATAAGAAAAAAATTACGATGCGAAAAAAAACGTTTTTTTTTAATGTACAATAAAGGGGAAAAACGGGGGAAACAATTCTTTAAAGTGTTCTGAATACACCATATTTGAAAATGTCCCCCCCTTTAAGGTTTTTTTAAAAATTTTTTTTATCTCTTATGGTTTTTGGGGTTTTTCATTAAAAATTGAAACGGCTTCTTTTTTAAAATTTTTAAATTTCAATTTTTAATTTTTAGAAAAAAAATAAAACGCCTTTCTCAGATTTTTCTCCCCCCCAATGAGCTATGGCTCATTTTTCAACCTTTTAACAATTTTTCCGAAAAACACTTTCCGACTAGACTATACTATAAATCTATCAATTTTTTTACATGCTCTTCCAAAAAAATAGATCGCCCGTAAAAAAAACTATAAGATAACTTGGTCAGGTCAAAATATTATTTCGTTATTTACGTCCAACTAAAATAAAAATTCAAATGTGTTTAACCATATGTAACAAATAGCCATACAGACAGTGGCGGAGCTATGGATGTAATATCCATATGTTCTTTGCTTGAGTTCGCAATGGCTGAAGAATTACAAGGGTTAAAGGCAAAAAGGGGACAGATTAAGGGCAAATTGACTAGATATAAAAAACAATTTGATAAATTAGTTAAGGAAAATTTGAGTAGTAAACTTTAAAATCAGAATTAGAAATACGCTTAGACAAGGGAACTCCCATTTGGGATGGTTTCAGAATTTCAGCAACAAATTGAATTAATAGAGAAAAAAAGATGATGAGAGGCCGACAATTTTTAGTCGACTTATTTTTTTCTTGGCCTTTTATGCAAGGTTTTTGTCGGGATGCCATTGATATTTCCGAAACACGTAGTTTTATTGGGAGTAAATTATTATGCCAAATTTATCCCCGGCCCAGCTTTTTATTTTACATCCAATTTATAACCTATTAAAAAAAGGGGGAAAAAATTTTTTTTTTGGGCCAATGAATGTGAGCAAAAATTTTAGGAAATAAAAAATAATAGCGGAAGATATAACCTTGGCTCATTTTTTTATCAAAATCTTCCTATCGTAATCTGACGCCGCACAAAAGGTTTAAGTGCGGTACTTAGCCCCTAATTAATGGTCAAGAAAAAAATTTTCCCCCCTAGAACTCTGTCCCCCCCCGAAAAAAAAATTTTTTTTTACATGCCTCGAAGCATGTGCTATAAATTTTGCTTTTTAAAAAATTTTTTTTCCCCTTTTTTTGCTTCACCCCGCGAAACAATTTGTTATAAGAACGGACCATAAACCCCTTTTTTTTAATTTAGGTGAACATAAGGGTATACCTCAAATGGCGATTGGGTTGCAGAGATGGGCCGCTTTTATGTCTATGTTTAATTATAAAATAGAATATATCAAATAAAAATAACCCCTTTTTCAGATTATCTGTCCCGAAAACCCATGAGAATTCAGGATAACGAGCATCTTGATGGTTTGTATATAAACTT
>JAHBCN010021903.1:0-13763 GCA_019359885.1 Listronotus oregonensis | reverse complement strand
TTTAGATTTTCTAATAGATTTCGAAAGATTGCCTACATATTCTGGGACACCCTGTATATTAGAAATATTAAAGTACAAAATATTTGTATGCATATGAAATTTATTTTGTTATGGAATTATACATTACGTTGTTATAGTACCTAAAAAGATCTTCTATATTTAGTAATACTGTTGTCTATAAAGTTTTATAGATATGGCAATTATTATATTTCATTATTTCACCATAGCTTCCAGGTTTTCTCTCAGTCAAGAATTTTTAAAAAGCAATATTAAGCCACTTCTTTTTGGTGTTCTTGAATACCAAGGATGAAGAAAGGTTTTCCCCTTAAGATATTTTTATTGACTTTGACTAACTCTATTAGTACATCTCTCTGAGCTTCACTACAATATTTTACTCTTTCATAACAGTTCGTTGATTCTTTTTTTAAATAACACTCGGTTTTAAAATACACAAATTCACGAAATTACCAGTAATCGATTAAAATTTTATAGATTATGTTTACTATTTGCTGCTATTTACACTACTGCCAAATTTGCCATTCCACAAAATTTTAAATTTAAGATTAGGACTGAATAATCAAGACTCATTTGTGACGTATGTCAATTGCGACATTTTTTAGTTGAGGCTGGAAAATTGACCTGGCCTTTAAAAAGAATTAGAATACAGACTCCCGTAGGTATTTTTGGAAATAACTAAAAGTGGCAACACTACAAACTTTATGTCATTCGTCAACTGTCATTGAGTTGATTTAGTCAATTTTCATCTTGTATCCGGTTTATACTTTTACAGAATTTATAGCTAGAGCGAGCAGATTTTTTTGTCACGTGACCTCGCAGCAAATGATCTGCTAATAAAACAAATGACATATGATTGACGGATGGAACGGTTTTAAGCAGAAGAAGCAAAAAAGTGTCAATGATTAAATTGATCTTTGTTCATGTAAGTTTTTTTTAAGAGGGAATTACGGCTGTAGAAGAATATTTTGACGATCACAAGGAAATTATTTTAGAGAGAGAAATATAGTCTTTGGAACATGATTAGACCAAATGCGTTGATAACAAAGCTGGGAAGGATCCTTCAAAAAAGGAATCGATTTACGGATCCGGATCTCCGTAAAGGAATCACCAATTCTAATGACGATTCTTTTTTTAAGGAAAAAAGGAATCGAATCCCAGGAATTGATTCCTATTTATCGGATCACAAATCCGGATCATCTTTAGTTTTTATATTTACAAATAGTAACAACGATACAAATGATAGAGATCGAACGCTGTAAGAACAACACCGATACGTCACGGTTTCATATGGCAAACTGATATAAAACCGTGACGTATCGGTGTTGTTCTAACAGCGTTCGATCTCTACTACATAATCCAAAAGATAAATCAAGCATCAAGGATTATAGCACAGAGCCCGAGCCGCGAAATATAGTTTTATCCTCATTTTGAAGTACTCTTAGCCAAAATGAGAATAATATTCCAAAGAGGGTCTGATTTGGGATACATACAGAGTGTACAGATTGGTAGAAGAGAAATATTTTCTGGCTCGAAAGAGGAATCCAATCTTTTTTGAAGCTGCCGAAGCTATGGATGAAATGTGTTTGTGCCAGTTGAGGTTATTCTCAAAAGTAATGCCGACTAGATTAAACGACTCTTTGTTCTCAGAGTGCCTCATATGTAAGGGATGAGCATTAGCAGACTTTTTCGCGACAGCGAACATGACTGTGTTTTTGAGGCATTAAACTGAACACGATTTTTGGCGCCCCAATCCAAGATAAGTTTAGGTCTTGTGAAAGAGATATCTGCATTGACCTGCGCTTGTTTTCAAATCAGAATACAGTGGCTTAAGAAATTGAATACTAGAGTGGAGGGTACTATCGTCAGCAAAACTATGAATGGGATTGATTGTGGAAGAGAGAAGATCGTTAATGTGTAGAAGAAACAGCGTGGGTGCCAGCACTGAGCCCTGGGGCACACCAGCATTAATTTGGTAGAAGCTGGAGGAATGACCATCTACACTAACTGATATACGTCGATTAGAAAGAAAACTGGAAAGCCAAGAGCAAAGCTTAGGTGGAAGACCGTAAGAAGGAAGTTTATTAAGAAGCCCATCATGCCAGACCTGATCGAAAGCTTTGGATATGTCAAGAGCACGATCTGGATTCACCAAGAAACTCAAGGGACTTGTTCCAGTTGTGTGAGACAAAGGAAAGAAGATCAGTGTGGATCTACTGTGACGGAATCCATATTGTCTATCATGTAAGATCTATGTTTTTCCAGATACTTTAAGATTTGGGAATTAATGAATTTTTCCATTACCTTGCAAACAACTGAAAGAAGAGATATAGGTCTAAGTTAGAAGGGAGAATTTTGATCCTTTTTGGGGACAGGTTGCACACGTGCTTTCCAGCTCTCCGGGAAAATGCCCGTATCGTAAGAGATTCGAAAGAGGCGAGTTAAGATGGGTGCAAGCTCGGGAGCACACCTTTTTAAGACGATTGCTGGTATGCCATCCAGCCCAGACGATTTTTTAGTATTAAGAGAAGAAAGAATACGCTTGATCTGTTTGACTTTAAAAATTATATCGGACATTTTATGAGAAACAGGAGAGAGGAAGATTAATAGGAGGATCAAGCGTAGAATTGGCAGCAAATTGTTTGGCAAATAGTTCGATTTCCTTTGGAGGTAGAGACAATTCCATCTTCAGAGATTAGGGTGGAAAAGAATTTGTGCAAAAGTTCTGACTAATATTTTTGGCAAAGGACCAAAAAGCTTTACTGCCATTTGAGCAAGAGAGAACTTTATCTTTTATTCGATTGTTAAAACGGTCTTTTGCTTCTGAGATGGTCTGATTATACTGATTTCTTGCTTCGATGCTAGCCTGTCGATTTTCGGGACTGGGGTTTTGAAGAAACTTTTTGTGGGCTTGAAGTTTTAAAAGTCTGGCTTTGTCACAGGATTTAGAAAACCACGGTTTGTGATTTAAAGTTATGGGGTTCTTTTTAGTGTGGGGAATATAGGTCTCAATGCCTAGTTGAATTGTTTCGGTAATTTGTTTACATATTTCTGAAGGATCGTGAGTAGAAAAGCAGGTAGGATTCCAAGGGTAGCTGGCAAAGAAATCTCTTAGACCATCCCAGTCGGCCGAATTGTAGTGCCAGACGGTTCGTGGCGGCATGCTTTCAGTTGCCTCAAAATGAGTGAAGTATGATAAGGTGACCAAACCATGGTCAGAGCTACCAAGGGGAGCAGTTACTGATGCTTGATAAAGTTCGGGGGTGGAAGTAAGAAAGAGATCTAGGGGGTTAGAATTATGGGTGGGAACCCTAGGAAAGTAGGTAGGTTCCATAATTAGATTGGTGAGCGAGTTGCTGATTGCGAAATTTTCTGCTGCTCTGCCTTGTGTATCAGTTTTTCTGGAGCCTAGCCATTAATTGTGGAAGAGAGAAGATCGTTAATGTGTAGAAGAAACAGCTTTCTTGATACTATTATTATGAACATTAAAATCCCCAAGGACGATTACTTCGGCCAATGGAAACTGGGAAATAATATTGTCGATCTTTATTGAAAGGAAATCAAAGAACTCATTGTAGGAAGCTCTGGTTGGTATTAAATTTTAAAAACTCTTCAATATATTGACGCAGTAGAATAGTTTTAAATTTTGTTAGTAATTTAATATTTGTTAGTTGCAGACATCACGTATTACGAAAGAACAGTTACTTCAATGAAATTTTAATACAAAAGAATAATCATGAGACGAATTAATAATTAGTTCTTCGTTCGCCGAACAGTTTTTGGGCAGTGGATTGCATCCAAAAACATAAAAGTTTTTTTAAAAAAAATTAAAAGGTTATCGGTTTTATGAGTTTTGCTATAAATTTAGTGGAAATGTTTTTAATTGTGGTTTTAAATATCACAAATTAATATTTATTATATTTACAAGGTAATTATCGCTGGCGTTTATTCTTCGTATTTCCCAATTTTACATATATTTCTTTATGGTGACATTATACATTTTCAAAAAATGGTTTTGGTTAAAACCCGGTTTAAAAAAGTTTTTTTTAAAAAATTTTAATACTTTTATACTTTTATAGCAAATTGTGTAAGGTTTTATTATTAATAGGAAAATTGTCTATAAGGCGGTTTATTCTTATGAATACATAGTATCCCCCCCATTTGGGGGATAATTTTTTTCCCGGGGGGGGGAATGAATATAAATATATAATATATATATATATATATATATATATATATATATATATATATATATATATATATATATATATATATATATATATATATTAAATTTTAAATTTTTATTTTATTTTAAAATTTTTTTTTAAAAAATTTTAAAAAAAAAAATTTTTTTTTTATTTTATATTAAATAAATTTTTTTTTAAAAATTTTTTTTTTAAAAATTTTAAAAAAAAATTTTTTTAAATTAAATTTTTATTTTTTATTATTTTAAAATTTTAAAAAAATAATTTATTTTTTTTTAATTTTTTTTTAAAATTTTATTTTTAAAAAATTTTAATTTTTTTAAAATTTTAAAAAATTTATTTTTAAAATTTTAAAAATTTTTTTTTATTTTTTTTTTTTACGTATTACGAAAGAACAGTTACTTCAATGAAATTTTAATACAAAAGAATAATCATGAGACGAATTAATAATTAGTTCTTCGTTCGCCGAATCAGCTTGCCGTCAGTGGTGATTGCATCCATAAAACATAAAAGTATTTTCTTAAAATATTAAAAGGTTATCAGGTTTTATGAGTTTTGCTATAAATTTAGTGGAAATGTTTTTATTATGTGTCTTAAATATCACAAATTAATATTTATTATATTTACAAGGTAACTATCGCTGGCGTTTATTCTTCGTATTTCTCAATTTTACATATATTTCTTTATGGTGACATTATAATTTTCAAAAAGTAGGTTTTGGCTTAGCATAACTCAAGGTGTTAAATGTTTATTTAAAAATTATTTAATACTTTTATATTCTTTCATAGCAAATTGTGTAAGTTTGCATTATTAATAGGAAATTTATTTTATTTAATCCCATATCATCAATCTGTCACCTTATATATATATATATATATATATATATATATATATATATATATATATATATATATATATATATATATATATATATATATATATATATATATATTATATATATATATATATATATATATATATATATATATATATATATATATATATATATATATATATATATATATATATATATATATATATATATATATATATATATATATATATTATATTATAATATATATATATATATATATATATATATAAGTTCTCGTATCGTTCAAATTTTGGGAGCGTTAAGTACACTTCTTTTCAAGTAAAAAAACGCAAAACTTGTATATCTATTTTTATTTATTTCAAAGTTACATGCCCATGAATGTTATTTGAAGATAATACTAAAAATAAATTCGTGAAGTAAATAACAAAGGATTTCATTTTAAAGAAAAGTTTAACTGATAATATTTTCGAAATGTCCACCTTCTTCTTGAATGCAGGCTTTTGCCCGTAAGCCAACAGATGACGTAGTTATCCGTATTTGGTCATTCTAAAATTCTAATTACGTTTGAATAAGTGTGGAAATCACTGATGCTATACCAACATGTGGCACTACCAAAAAAAATGGCGGATGTTACACCTTTCTTACCTCTTGCATTGTAAAAGTGGTTGAACCAAGATATCCTTTCCAGCTACAATGTCAACATAGTTTTGTTTCTAGGATCTTAGCTTTGTTTGTTGTTTAAAGTAATATAGTTAATTTGCATAGAAACCCTTCTGAAATTGACAATTTTTTATTTTTTAGTTCTTTTTCCCCCGTATCTCTTAAGCAAGAGAAAATTAAACTTTTGAACACAAAGTACCTTTTTAAAAACAGATTATTTATAAAGTATCCTTATACAGGGTCAAAAACAAATACACTTTGCATCACCTGTACCGAAATTTTAATAGCCCAATTTTGATTTTGTAGAAAAACCCCTAATTTAATAGGGCGCCACTTTATAAAAAAATGTATCTGAAAAAAAGTATTGTCAAAACTAAGAAGTTTTATGTAGATTGCGTAGAGTTTTATTTTGCAACAGTTGTGTAATTTTCAAAAAATAGGCAAAAAATCAAAATTATCTTAGATCCGAAATTTTGCATTTATGCGTTATCGAGTTTAATAGTAAATTATTTTTGATTAATTATTTTACATTTTAATTACTAAATCACAATCTAAAATCGCTAATAGTACTTGGCGTCTTAGCAGTAAGACCCTTTTAGCACAGGATTAGGGATGTGTCTCTAGCGACCACATAGCCCTGAGAACGAGGTTTAAGCAAGGAAGTTTAAAGGTGTATGGAAGCCCAATACTGTAGAACAAAATTGTCCAGGCGTGCAGGGCAGCGGGAATCGGGGGATTGGCCCCGCGGAGTTTGCGCAATGAATAGTAGGTCAGAGCCGGACTTCCATAATTCTTTGTTACTTTCTATAAAGTTGACATCATCAAATGTCAAATTCAAGCATTCACTGTTTTTTTTTATTTTTTGCACAAAATTGTTGGTTATTAAACGATACTACCATAGAATATTTAAAATTATTGTGTAATATTGGATTTTATATCATCTGATATAATATGGAAAGAATAGATGCGCCACTTTACAGCCTTCTATTTAAATGGTCGATATTTTTGGGAGTTTTGTATTTTTACCAAAAATCTTTGTAAATAAATAAAAACACGATTTTTTAAAATAAATTTCGAACATTGTATGATAGTTTCATGTACTTATCACCAATTTTGTGATAAAAGAAGGGCAAGATAGTGTAAATGAGTTTAATCTAATCCTAAGATTGTGGTTGTACATTAAAAAGTGAAAAATTTTTATAACTGCTTTTTAGACATATACTTTTCACTAATAACAAACATTCATGAGACAGAATAACAGTGGTTAAAAATGTTTAGTAACCTTTGGTACCTAGGTATCCATTGTAACAGTAACCGTTAAATATTATGTGTCTACAGTATGTCAAGTTTAAAAAGTTGATAATGTTAGTTTAAGAAACCAAAAATCTAATTTCTTTTTAAACAAATACAGAAAAAGCAAAAAGGAACTTTAACATAAAATTGTACTTTCTTTCATTCAATTAGAGGGACCTGTATATATTAAAATTTGCCTGGTCTACCCAGTAATTAATAATTTTGATCCTTTAAAAGAATGTTCTAAATTATTAAATGAAATAAAAGTACCTAAATGTAAACCTTATTTCTTTTTAATAATCCACAGAAATACACAAACATTGTGGAAATCATCTAAAAGATAGTTAAGATTGCCTTGCTTTTCTTACTGCTATTTCCTATGAAATTTTCATTTTCTATAATTCATAATTGATATATTATTATTTATTCGGTTACCTAACGTTACGTCTCATAAGAAGCACCTAATTTAAATATAAGTAATACCTACCTAAAGTAAAAAATGCCGGGTATGTTACCCTTAGATTTGCAAGATAAAACCATACAACCTCTAGTCATTTTGTTACGATATTATAAGTAACAAACAATAAACACAAAATTATAGTCACAATTTAATAAACCCTAATCACTAAAATAAGAAGGTTTTTATCAATTCAAAAAAACTTCTGCAACCACAAAATATAATCACACAAAGCAAAACAATCGAAACTAATACGGCTCCCTAGTATAATGTGTTGCCTAATACACACTGATTTATCAGTGTGTAAGTAGGCAACACATTAAATTTTTTTGTGGAATTTCGTTATTGCGCAAAATCGGTGGGGCCAACTCTGACAGTTATTTTCATACTGGGCTGGACATTTTTTGATCGAATGGGCCATATTTTTGGGGTTTTTCCAAAACCCCCCTTTTAATTTTTCCCTTTTGGGTTTAAGTCGTATCGATATGTTCCCCCACATTATAATTAATTGCGCCGGAAAAAAAATGTCCACCTTACTATACTATTTTTTTTTTTTTATAGTATTAAATCACGGTTGAACGAGTACAAGTAATTAATGAAAGGATGTTCTTTGAAAAAGGATGCGTGTGATGTACTAAAGCTAATTAAATTTACAATTGGTAATCACACCAATCTAATAACTATATGTAAAAACAATCTCATTACTTTTTTTTTATTCTAAGAAAGGATATTGCAAAAAGTAATTGTTTTATTAAAATAACGTTTTATTGTTTCAGAATGAAAAGACCTCCTGGACTATGGATACTGTTATCGGCAGGTAAGAATAAAGTATTTAATTAAACAAAATAAAAAAGATATTTTTATTATGAGTACATGGAAGGGGGTTTTTTTGGGGGGTTTTTTTTTGGGGGCCCCGGAGTGAGATGGTGAGCGATTTTTAATTTTTAAAAAGGGCCAATAGCGACAATATATGTAAAAGGTTTTCCAATAAGAAGATATAATTTTAAAATTAAATAAAAAATATAAATGATTTTAGAAAAAAAGCAACTTTTTAAAAATTACCTTGAAGTACAATCAATAACATTTTGTTTTAAAAGCACGTCGTTTAAATGTCCACCTCTGTTTTGTGTACCCCGGGGGGAATTCAACGAAAAAAATTTTCGAAGATTTTTTGGGAAAAAATAAATGGGGCTTCAATATTTAATTCAAAGCTTTAAAGGGGGTTTTTGGCCTGTTCGCAAAAACCCCCAGATTTTAAAAAAAAATCAAAAAATAACAAAAGGGGGGTCAAATCACAGCCCCCTTTTGGGCCCATAGGCGGGGCCAGTGGGGGGCCCCTGGCACCCCCCCCTAGTCTAAAAAAAATTACTGTATTTAAAATATAAAAAAATTTTTATTTGATAAGGTTGATTTAAAAATTACAATCCCAGTTTTAATGTCTGAAATGTATCGTATTCAGTTTTATTCACTTCATTATTATTATGATTTCAATCCACACGGTTTTTCACCCCCCTTTTAAAGGGGGAAAATTTTTTTATCCAAGATATCTGCAATATTAAAAGGATTGAGCTCTGTGAAAACCCCCTTTTCCCTGTTTTCGGGCTCTAGGTGACATTATGTTCTGCTGTATTCCCCCCGAAATTTCCGGACAGTCCGGGGCGGTCGGAGGACGCCCCCTTTTTGGGGGAGTCTTTACAAAAAGTTCACCGAGGCCTAGTTTCCCCCCCCTGTTTTGTAAAAAAATTTTTGGTATAATGCCAGTTGTTGATAAAAATTTTTGGGGGAAAAATTTGGGGGGGTTTTTCATTCCCCCCCGTCTTTTTATTTGCGTTTCTAGGTTTCTTTTTTTCATTGTATTTTCCCGTAGGTTGTTGTTGTTCGGGATAGCGGGCATCGATCAGTGTTGTTTTCCCCCCAACTTTATCCACCAATACAATATTTGGCTATTGTGAGCAACACCTTTTCGTAAGGTACTTTTATCCCAGTACAATTTAAATTCATTGTTTTCCAGAACAGGTTCCGGAGTATACTTATAGTAAGGCAATTTTTCATTCTGTAAAAGCTTTAGCTTTTTTCCAATTGTTGATGAAGTATTTTGGCTGCTGAATCGTGTTTTTCCCTTTTACTCTGATGTGCAAATGCTTGGCAACCCCCGTTAAAGGGGGGATTGTCTCCGATGTTTGACATCCAAACTGCTTTGGGTCGTTCTCTATAGACGGTCTCTAACGATATGCTTCAGATAGTTTTTTATCGGAAAACCGGGGGTGTATAGCCAAAAAAAGCCTTAGTCTTAACATCCCCGACGTCGCCAATTCGACGCGAACTTGCGAAAATTTTTCCCGGGGGACCCCCTTGGGGGACGTTTTTTTTTAAATTTTTTCTATTTTTTTTATTATTATTATTATTATTATCTCGGACCCACCAGTTTACCCGGGGACGCCTATGTTGGTGCCCCAGGAAAAGGATTTTTAAATTTTTTTTTTTACCCTTTTTTTGCAAATGGCACAGCAGAAGGGACATGTACCCCTCTTGGGGAACCAATATTTTTAAATAAGCGATCAAAAATTTGGGGCCCTAAAAAAAGCAAAATTTTTCTACCTTTTTTGATTACTGAACGGGGAAACTTCAACTATTTTTAAAAAAAAAAAAATAACAAAACCAATGCCATAAACCACACCATACATTTACCTTTAGGAGACTCGTAAATTGTTGTGGATTGTTTTCACACCAGGAAAAGGCAATTTTGCTTATTTACGGGGAAAAAAACTTCCCTCTAAAAAAAATAATTTTTTCGGCAAAATTGTATCCCCTTAAGTCGTTTAAAACCCCCAAAAAAACAAACTTTTGGGCGCGACGATAGTCCAGTAGCTTAAGTTCTTGGGTCAAAAAAATCTTATAGGGGGTAAATTTAAATCTTTTTTCAAAAGTTGTTGTTTTTTTTTTTAAACCTAACTCTTAACACGACGAGGAATTGATAAAAATTAAACTTCTGCAACACTATCTCTTACAACAGCATTCTCAAAGTTTTGGATTTTGGCGTCTTACTAAGTTTATACATTGTGATGAGTAAAATTACTTTTAAATTTCTCAACGATGCGACGAATGGCAAGCACAGAAGGGCGATTATTTCCGCGAAGTGAGCTAAAAGTGTTTACAAAAGAACGACCATTTTCGTAAAATTTTTGGACAATAACCAGACGTTCTTGGACTAGTATTTAGCCATAATAAACTGTTAGAGTTTACTGAACATAAATGACAACTAGTGACAGGTGTAACTGTATTACCATGGTTACTACATCATTACAAATTCATATAATTCTTATTGGAAAACCCTTTACAAGATGGCCCGTTTATTAAGGGCCTATACCTTCCTCAGATACTATAAGTTATACGAGAAAAAGTATTTTACAAACTCGGTTTATAGTAAAAGTATCTTTAATAATACACTATATTTAGAAGTTTTAAGATACAGGGTACAAATACATAAAGTTCTTTTTTGTATTAAAACACCCTTTACATAACATTTTTAGATGGTTCTTTTAGAGACAAATTTAACGATATGTAAGCAAGGAATTAAAGGTGTATGGAAGCCCAATGCTATGGCCCATTCGATCAAAAAATGTCCAGCCCAGTATGAAAATAACTGTCAGAGTTGGCCCCGCCGATTTTGCGCAATAACGAAATTCCACGAAATAATTTAATGTGTTGTTTACTTACACACTGATAAATCAGTGTGTAGTTAGGCAATACACTATACTTTTATGAGAGCCGTATTAGTTTCGATTGTTTTGCTTTGTGTGATTATATTTTGTGGTGCAAGTTTTTGGATTGATAAAAACCTTCTTATTTTAGTGATTAGAGTTTATTAAATTGTGGGTAGTTGTGGTTATTGTTTGTTACTTATAATATCGTAACAAAATGACTAGAGGTTGTATGGTTTTGTCTGGCAAATCCAAGGGTAACATACCCGGCAAAAAATTTTTTTTTACCTTTAGGTTAGGTGGTGAAAATTTTTAGTTCACATGGAAACTATCTTTTAAAAAATTTTTAAGTTTGGAAAAAAAAATTTAATTTTAAAATAAATCTTTTTTTTTTTTTTTTAAATTTAATTTAAAAAAAAAGGATATTTTGGTAAAAATAAAAAAAACCCCCCAAAAATATCGAAAAAACCAAAATTTAAATAGGAGGGGCTGTTTTAAAGTTTTTTTTTTGGCGGGCCCCATGCTTTTATTCAGTTTTTCCCCTATTATATCAGATGATATAAAATCCAATATTACACAATAATTTTAAATATTCTATGTAGTATCGTTGAATAACCAACAATTTTGTACAAAAAATTTTAAAAAAAACATGAATGCTTGAATACATTTGATGATGTCAATTTATAGATAGTAACAAAGAATTATGGAAGTCCGGCTCTGACCTTTTATTCATTCGCAAACTCCCCGGGCCAATCCCCGATTCCCGCGCCCTGCACGCCTGGACAATTTTGTTTTACGGTATTGGGCTTCCATACACCTTTAAACTTTCTTGTATGTGCCAATAAGTCTTTGATGCACCATTTCGAACTTATTAGCGATTATCTAACCAAAATGGCTACGACCTGATTGAATTTTTAAAATTTCTTTTGTGTATTTTTTTTATACGACAGTGCATTTAATCAGTCAATATTCTAATTTAAAAATTTTGTAAAAAACTACGCAGTGTTGCCAAGGTTCGCAAACTTTATTTATTTTTTTAAATACCACCCTGTATATTATTGTATTTTTAAATAGCCCTTTTAAATTTCAATTTCTATGATACACCATAGTATAGGTCTCTAACTTACCATTTTAGCTTAATTCTTAGATTTAAAAATTGGTCATAGGATTTAAATAGTTGAGATATAAACTGGAATTAGTTCCTTATCGCTTGTAACAAAATATTGATCTTCCTCAACTGGGAAATATCTCGGAATTTTATACTTAACCCGAAGCACCCTTTAATGGAGCTTTAATTAGGCTTTCTTTTTATATTTTTTATCCCAAATTTTTAACAGGAAAAAAGTTATGGGGAAAGGCTAAAGGGCAAACATTAAAAAAAAAAAAAACATTAACTAGCAAATTTTAAAAAATCATATCTCGAGTATAACAACCAAAACCCGCTTTAAAGAAGATGATTACAGCCCTTTTTTTGTTAACCCAAACTAGTACTTAAATTCAGGTCAAAAAAAAATTTGAAAAAAAAAAAAATTATAAATTATGCATATTTTGGGTTTTTTATGCTTTGTTTTTTTAAATATATATGTTTTAAAAAAAAATTTTGGCTCTAATATGGACATCTTGACAGGAAATTTTATTTTTGAATTTTTAAATATTTAAAATTAACCCAAAACCGTTTTAAATAGGTTTTTTTTCATGACTAAAATTATTTTTATCAGGTGCGTACCGGAGGGGGACTCGATTTAATTTGTTTTCATTTTTAAAGCCCATATTTTTCGGTAAAAAGAATTTTAAATAAGGTTTAAAAAAAAACTTTATTTATTAATTTGTGTTTACAGATAATTAAAAAAAATATTCTCGCCTTTCATCAAGTTTTCAACAAGAATACCTTTTTTTGTTATTTTTAGCGGAATCAAATTTTTTAAAAAAAATGCAAAAATATGACGTTTAATAAAAATGCGAATAAATTTAAAACGAGGCTTCCTTAGCACGCCCCTGATAAAAAAAATAATTTAAAAACACTGAAAAGTGCCTCCCATTAAAAGCAATTCATATAAAAAAGATGACTATCGAAACGGTTCCAGAAATATAAAATAAAAACCCATATCCTGGGCCATCTTTTAATCGCCATAGAGACCTTATCACGCATTTCGGACCTATGTTATAATTTAACATTTGGGAAACACTTTTTAACGTTATTTCCGGACACCCGTTTTAAAATTGCTTTTTTAGTCAGAAGAGAGCGTCAGAACTTTTTAAGGGAAATTTGTTTTTTCCCAGGGTTTTTGGGAAAAAGGGTATTTGGTTTTAAAGTTTTTTTGCATTTTTAGAGGTATAGTGATTAGCTATAAAAAAAAAAGTTTATTGCTTTGCTTTGCTTTCACTTTTCTTGGCCTTCGTCGGTGAACGTTCAGCCAGCTCTCCCCTTTTCCCGACACACGTTGTTATCAAGTGAGCTTTCCCAGGCTTTGAGATGGAACTTCTGAAAAGTCGGGGGATTTTTCCCTTTCCCCATCAAAACTGGAACAAGCGTCTTTTTCCCCTTCCCCAAAAACATTAGTTTTTTTATACGGGCCCTTTCCCGTGGAGGGAAAAAA
>JAHBCN010021902.1:0-13722 GCA_019359885.1 Listronotus oregonensis | reverse complement strand
TAGTTCAGCTTTTTTCCCCTAAATATTATTTATTTGGAATATGGTTCGTTGCTTTTTATAAAGGTGTCCTTTTAAAAGGGGCTTGGTGGCTGATAAAAAGGGGGTTTCGTTACAAAGTTTTATGTATTTAATTTGTAATATACCGTTAATATTCAGTCTTCTGCATTTTTCTTATTTACATTACTAAGTTCTTTCGCATTTTTTTAAAGCTTTTAAATTTACGCCTTCACATTTGATTATTAAACTGGTGGCTAGGTTAATTTTTAAGGCATTTTTTTTACAATACGTTATAATAAAGTCTTTATTAAAAAAAAAAACATTTTTGAAATTTTCAAGATACTATATTTTTTTGGGATATGCGATATACTTATAAAAAAATTTTTTTGGCGAGAAAAAAAATTTTTTGCAAATTTTGAATTTTAAAAAATTACAATATTAAACATAAAAAGTATGGATTCCATCGCAGAAGTTCAACAACTTATCTTTTTTTATTTGTTTAAAAAAAATTAACAGGTCCTCTAAGTTCTCTTTAATTTTCCAAATCATTGCTTTTGATCTTATGACCAAGTCATTGGACACCAAAATTTTGTCCAATTCAATACCAAAAAACAAGACATGTTCTTATGCGCGGTTGTTCTGTGAAATGGAGATTTATCTAATCTTGTGGTTAGAGTTATGTTTGACAACGAATTTAATTTACACAGCATAAACATATCCTTAGCATTTTAAAAATTTTTTATTTTCTGCCCTCAAAGCCAAATATTTCTTCCATTAAACTCGTAGTATAAACCTACCTACCTATATACACACATCTATAAATTCCAAATCTTGAATATTGTTCCTGTGCCGCGGAAATTTAATATAGGTATTTTTGGCCTTAGGTGCAAAAATTTGCCCCCAATAATATTTTTTTTCCTAGGCTCTCAATTGGTAAAAAAAAACCCTTTTTTAAAATATCCGCATTTACAATCAACTATGCGGGTCGTGAATTTCTCATTTGGGGTAGTTTCTTCTCCTCTTAAGCTTTAACTAAAAAATCTACTACCAAGGGGTTTTTTTTTGTCCTCTCATAGTCTCTAAATCTTTGTCTCGTGTAATATTTCCTGTTATTTCACTTGACCCTGAGGCCTTGGGTTTTTTTTTTTGTACTGTCTCAAAATAATAAAAATATATCCTCTATCCTTAAATCTTAAAAAAGTAACATTTTTAAAAATTACTCAGTAAGAGTTACATATTTTAAAATATAAATACTGATCCCTTTATTTTGAATTTTGTTTAACAAACTAATAAAAAGGCATAAATACTTCATGACACATAACATAATCCTTAGTAGGCCTTGCATCCCACTTTGAAGAAAATGAGACCCCCCGGCAACTATATATTTTCAATTTATTGCTCTTCCTCCAACATCAACACCTTTTATAAAAGCTGCCCAATTTTAAAATTAAATTCCCTAAATTACAAGCGCTCAACAAAATTTTCTTTCAGGAACGGGCTAGTAAAACTTTTTTTACTCCACAGTATGCGATTATGAAAAACAGTTTTGTAATGGTTAAAATGAATGATTTCTTGTGAGAATGAAAACATTTTTTATTTTAAATTATATTATTTTTAGTTTTAAATAAACCTAAAATTGTCCGAAATAAAAACGTGTTGGTTTTAAACTTAAAGGGGGTTTAAGGACTTAGTGAACAATTTTTGATAGACACCCCCAAAAAAAAAGCATTTTGGCTCGAGTCAGTAAAAAATATTTAATTTTTATCGGGGGAAAAGTTTGGTAAAATTCTAAGGAGAATAATAGAAAAAGATGAAGTGATAAACCTTTTTTTTTGATACTTTTTTATCAGCATTGCATTTCTAAACTCGATGTTAGGTTTAATCAAATAGCAGCTACAGTCTTTTTCGACAAGGTTTTCGTTTAACTTTGAAAAAGTTATTTTTTAAGGTATGCAGATATATTTATTGATGGCGAGGCAAGATGCAATACTAGAGAAGCTGAGCGGAAGTTAGGATTCCCCCCAACCCCCATCCTTTACATTTACGGCTCCCCCGTCATTACGGAAACAGGCGTTTTAAACCATCAGAGTACCGGCATCCATAAATACGAAAGTTGCCTTTGAGAAGGGGGTTTAAAAAAAATACTGAACAACCTAGCACCAGCTCAAAAGGGGAACAATGAATGCTGCTCACCAAACAGTATGGCGGTACTTACAGGGTATTGCACCCTTACCCCTTCAAAAAGTGCACACTGGGTCCCTAAACCGCCGCAAGTAAATTTTGTCTATGGTTTTTGCAGCGTATGCAATTTAACGGTTTGGGTTGATTATTCTATTTACCGATGAGGCCTGTTTACAAAGACGCTACTTAAAATTCAAAGCCACATTGCATATGAAACTACGCACATGGGGGAAAGCTCACGACAGCAATTTTGAAATTGCCGGATTGTTGCGTTTTTTAATTGGGCTTACCTGCTTGCACCTCGGCTACTGTAAATCTACTTACATTTTCTGAAGACGTACTTCCTCACCTTTTTACAATGCCAGTTCCTATAAGTATATGAGTAAATGTGCTTCCAATGTGCACCAGATTTTTCCCGAATTGTAGGGGATCACTTAAATTAAAATTTCCTGTCGATGTTAAAAGAAGGAGCTACGGTGGCCACCGAAGTCCCGACTTAACCCCATTTTCTTTGTCGTTGGTGTATAAAATTCTGAAACCCCCAAAAAGAATATTGGAAAGTAATGGCAGCCTCTTTTCACACAGAAGATCGAACATTTCCCCGGGTGCGATACCATGATTTAAAATCAATTTATGAACCAAGTTAAATGTCGTCATTTTGAAACCTTATTAAATTTTTGTATTTTTTTTGAAAAAAAAGTTTTTTTTTACCTTAAAGGGTTTTAAAACTTTTAGGAAAAATGACTCTGACCAAAACGGCTCATTTTTCACGGGGTTTTCCAGAAAAATTTTCATACAATGTCCCCAAAACCCCCCTTAAGTTTGGCAAACCCTTTTGGAACACCCGGTATAGGGCAGCAGCAAAAAACTAATTTTTTTTAAACATAAGGCATTCTTCTCCCCTATACCCATACCACCAAATAGACTGAACCTTAAATTATTTTTCATATTTTAAAATAGAAGGTATTTTGTTCAGTACCTCTTTTATGGCTTGCTTATTTAAAAATAGTTATGTCTGATGATGCTGGTAAGGCAAAAGCTGTTTTTGGTTAATAATAACTCCCCAAAAAAAATTGACTTCAAGTTTTTTATATTTTTCTGTCTTATTTAAATTTTTTTGGCTTTTCCCAAATATGATTGCTTATTTGGTAAAAAAATGTATAAAGGCCAGTCTCAGAAGCCCCGGTCACAAAGAAAACACAAGCTCGACCAAATTTTTTCCTTGCGATTTCAATGGTTCGATACCATCTTATAGTAAAAACCTTGAGTTCTTTAAAATAACCTTAACCGGGGATTAACCTTTTTATTGTTGCAAATCTTTGTTCCCACCATTTTTCAAGGTTGGAAACTAATAATACTCTGAGAAGGCTAAATCTGGTTAATAGGGTTGTGGCAGCAATTCGAACTTTAACTCATTGACTTTGGCCACGAATAACGAATGGTGAGCCGGTGCATTATCATGATACATTATTATTTTTATAAAATAAAATTTTTCTTAGTACGTCCCTACTTTTGGAAACAAATAAAAGCCTGGCACCCTCCAAAAACAAATAACACTAGCTGAGAACAAAATTATTAGGAGTATCACTAAGAGCAGCAATATAACTTAACTGAATTAATATGAAGAAGGGAGACATTTGGATTGGCACAAACTTCGGGATTTGGAATATATTTAAATTTTATGGTCAAGTAAAACAGGAATTTAAAGTGTCGGAATGATGATTTTGAATTGAATTATTTATGAAAATGTTTCTGATAGATATTCGTATTTTTTTGTTGATAATAACATTATTTTACTAATATATTTAAAGCCAGTGGCGGCTCGTGAGTTACAAATATAGAGGTTCTGCACAGCAGCAAACGATTAGTAATATACATTTAACAAACCAGAATTAAAAATAACATAAATATAAACTTACACAGATTTGAGAAGCAAGTAAAAACAGTTTATACAAGTAAATGCCCAAAAAAATGTCTCCGAAGACTAAAGGCATATTTTTTATAAATTAAGTTGATTCTTCTGCCTTTTTTTGGGAAAAAAACTTGTCTGTAACCTTCTCATTGAAATTTGAAATTTCACGAATCTTTCCTTTTCAATTGATAGCATTGATAGAGCCACTAGACGATCCTGAGTCATAGAATTACGAAAAAATTCATTCGTTTTAAAGGAAAATGATTTTCAGCCTCTGCAGTCGTCATTGGAATTGTTATAAAATTTTTTAAAATTCTTTTGGTTTCTTGAAATGCCCCTGATAAATTATTTTCTTTAAAAATTTTAAAACTCTGCTCCTTTTATGATCTACAGTCTGTCGGAATAAATTACTGATAATTCTTTTTTTAAAAGTTCTTTATCTATGTCGGATAAGCAGAACATGTTAAATTTAAAATTTCTCGGGAAATTATCACAAAATACCCCAAATTTATTAGAATAAAATAAAGTAGCCGCAGATAAATGATTTTTAAATGCAAATCGATCTTTCGCACAGTTCAAAAAATTCATCGCAGATTTCTATAGCGGCAATCCAATTTACTGTCATTTCTACGAATTTTAGATAAGGGCTCGTGGATAATGAAGAAGTTTAACGACTTCAGGTACTGAGTTTCTTAGTGACATCACATTCTGCTCAAAAAACTCAATTTTTTTTTTTTTTTCTACAGGGTCTGTTTGTATTTTTTGTAGCTCGTTAAAAAAAAACATCTAAAAAAAAATTGGAAAAAAAAAAAGGCCCAAAGACCCCTACAAACAGTTTGATTAGTAAAAGAGTCTTCTATGTTCTCCATACATTCTATTAAAGATTCTCTATGTTCAAAACAATATTAACAGTGCGGATGTTAAAAATTCCCCTAGTTGGCGCACCTGGGGAATTCTTTTTTTTAAATAGTTTGGTCAGTACATCTACACGATGTGGCGAATTTCTAAAAAATGCTGTATTTCTTGCAAATTCCAAAAAAAAAAACTTACTTGTGAATTTTGTGAAGCAGCTTTGGACATTATTAAATTTTAAATTTATGCCATAGCAGTGCACAAAATGGGCATATGGAAATTTCTCCTTAATCCTTGCCTGGCTCCAGTATCCCTTCCACTCATTACGGCTGCGCCATCGTAGCTTTGAGCAATTAGTTTATTGGTTGATTTTTTTTCTGGTAATATTACATTCAAAACTTGTAAAATATCTTGCGTGAGGCACTCTGCTTAAACCAATAGGGTTTAGATGGGGCCCGAAACTTTTCCTGGTTCGCCATTTCGTGAATACCTAAGTATTACTACTAACTGCGTCTTTGCGGACACATCAGTTGTTTCGTCTACAATTATTGCCAGATTTGGGGGTTGACGAATTTCTTCCAAAATTCTCTCCTGGCATACTTTTTAAAATACAGTCCAAAAGTCATTTTGAATTTCTTTTGAAATCCCTTTAAAACTGTGACTTTTCTAAATGTTCCTCCAAAGTTTTGTCAAGCTCTGCACTAAAGTTAATAAGGCCAGAAAAATTCCTGGATTTTCTGAGACACTCGTCTCGTCATGTCCTCGAAGTGCCAATTCAAATATTCCACAAAATTTAACGCAATAAATTTTTTTTGACAAAAAATACCGATTTTTTGTCACCTCTTCGTTAAATTTTTGAATATTTCCCCAAGGGGGGAGAATCTAGTTGTTCCCTTATATTTACGGTGCCTAATAAAGCAAATTCCATTACATTATGTAAATGGTGGGGGGACGTTTCATGTTTTTTATTTTTTGACTCAAATGATTTAAATCTGTCACTCCAATTTGGGTCCACGATTTATCTCCCCAAAAAGTACACAAGGAAAACAGGAAAGAGCATTTTTTTTTTGATCCACAAATCCAATCGTTTCTTGAGTACACTTCACGATTAAATTGTCTTTTGACTGTTTACCACGACTTGAGCCTTCTTTTTGATGGAAATATCTGGTAAAGGACGTCCACCTTGCTTTAATTTAATTTTTTTTTCGTAGGTGTACTTTATAAACCTTTTAACATTTAATAAATTATCGATAATATCCATCTCTAATATGAATATTAATCAAGGAAAAAAAAAATAACGCTTATAACAGTACGCGAAAATTTTAGATTTTTTATACAGAAAACGCGGTACCGATAACTGCTCGAAAAATCGTCAAAACCTAATCACTATCTCTCAGCACTGCGTAAAAGCAGAACATATTCCCGTTAAAACAACGGTATTAAAATCAAAGGCGCGGGAGTCGCGACGTCAGAGGCGGGGGGAAAAATTCGAGCCGAAACTTTTGTCGCCATGCTAAATTTATATGGTCAAGCGCGTGGAGATATGTTGTTGACTACGTCTGGCCAGCAATGTCGCGCAGTTCGTTCAATGTAACTTGTCTCTTCGTTCGAAGTTCTTGTCCTTTTAAATTTTTTTTTTTAATTAAAACAAATAATTTAAACATCAGAAACATTTATTTATTTTAGATTTAAGGCTTATTTTTATTTTTTTGGTGGTTCTGCAGCTCTGCAGCTCTTATGTACCAGCCGCCACTGTTTAAAGCTAAAGAAGTTTATAAAAGTAGTTATTTTTTATTTAATAAAGTGGAAAGTTTTAGCTCAGGAAGTAAAGTGACATAGGTCCAAAAATTTAATTTTTGTGTTATATTTTAAATTAAAAAAAAAAAACTGACAGAGAATACCCTGGAAAAGTTACACTGTTACACCCCAAATCCACCACTTTAGGATTTAAAATCACATCATCCAATTTGTCATATCTCCAATTACGTTATTTCCATCTGCACAATATTTCTTTTTTACGTAATACAGGGTATAAAAAAAAAAGTAAAAAAAAGTATTAGGATAAAAGCTATTTTATTTATTCAGATGCCTAAGATGCAGGTTATTTTATTTTAAACAAAAGTGTATCAATTTTTTTAAATTTCATTTTGGAAAACCCGGGTTTTTTAAATTTTTTAAAAAAAACCAAAGAAAGGATCACATTTTCTTTAAAACTTAAAAAATAAACTACATAGCCATAAGAAGAATAAATAGTTATTTATGCAACCAGTTGGAAAAGTATCATTTTCTGTAACGAGGGATTTCTACAATGTAACGCAATACACAAAATTAATTTTTACAACGTGTTCCATAAAAATTTTTTATAATTTTAAAAATTTTTTTTTTTAAAAAATCGATATAATAGTTTTCGAACCCTATATTTGGTTCGGTTGCAAAACGTTGTTCAATAGGGGTCTTTGGTGACAGATTTTTTATTTTTACAAGCTAAAACGTCGAAATCTTTTATTCCCTAGGAGGGAGGAAGCGCTTAAATTGCAATGGAGTTGATCCCTGAAAAACGAAATCAAAGTACAATTTTTCTTATTAAAATTCAATAATTTGCAAAAAAAAATATATTTGTTTATATTTTCTTTGTGCAACTGATGATAAAGGGTATTTCGCAACTATTTTTAAAAAGTTTTACTTTTCAACACAAGTTTTGATACGCCGGTCAGTTTTGAAAAATGTCACTTTTTATGTCAAAATAGGAAAAAAAAGTTTGTTGTGTTCATTTGACAAAACGTCACAAATGTCAAAATGCAACAGCTGTCATCCTATTACAACCGTTTAGATTGCAAAAAATAAAACATTTTGTAGGATCTAATTATATTTTTCATCAATGACATTTATTGTTACCGTGTAAGGATTGTAATTATACAGGGTGTGTCATAAAAAAGATGTTAACTTTTTTTTCGGCAATTCCAGTATGTGAACAATGGGTGGGTTTTAAAGGGTAAACAGCTCTCATTGCAAAAATAATGCATTTTAAAAATCTATTTTTTTATCCCCACTGCGATTCTGTTGTCGTCGCCACATGAGAAACGTTAAATTTTTACTTTTTACAAAATTTGACCACCAATGACAAAGTTAAATGGATTTATATAACGAATTTTATAAGAAAAGTAGCGCTTTTGTTGTTGTGAATGTTTTATATGGCATGTAAAAAAAAACAGTAATTTAAAGGTGGTGAGTTAGATCTCACAAGTTGCTCTTTGAAAGGGTTTTTTGGTGCCTACCCAAATTTATTTTGGTATGACAAGTATAACTGTACCCTAATTTAATATATTATGATTGCGTTTCACAAAAAAAAAAGATGGTCATTGCCTGCGTAGCTGTTGCTATTGCATAACGCAGAAAATAAAATCTGCGCAGGCGTGCGTCTTGCAGTTAAGTTACGTTCATTGTAGAAAAGCCTTAACCAAAGACAATTGTAGTTTTCACTTTACATTCACAAAACAATGCTAAATTTTGGGTAATAGGTTTTGATGCCGGCTTACTTGAGCGGGCGTCCAAGGAGAGAAAATACGTTCAAACATTGCTATATAAACAAAAATTGTTGCTAAAGCTTAAAATTTTTTATAATTATTAAAAATATTTTAAAAAAAAATTTTTTATAATATATTTTTTTTTTAATAAAAATTTTAATTTAAAATTTAAAAATTTTAAATTTAAAAAAATTTTATAATTTTATAATAATAAAAAAAATTAATATAAAAAAATTAATATAAATATATTATATATAATATATATATATATATATATATATATATATATATATATATATATATATATATATATATATATATATATATATATATATATATATATATATATATATATATATATATATATATATATATATATATATATATATATATATATATATATATATATATATATATATATATATATATATATATATATATATATATATATATATATATATATATATATTATATTTTTTTAAAATAATTTTATATATAAAAAAATATAAAAAAATAAAAATAAAATATATAAAAAAAAATAATTTTAAATATAAAATATAAAAAAATAAATTTAATTATAATAAAAAAATTATAAAAAAAAATAAAAAAAAAATTTTAAATATAAATAAAAAAAAAAAATATAAAAAAAAAATTTATAATTATAAATATAATTTTTTAAAAAATAAATTAAATTTTTTAAAATTAAATTATATTTTTTAAAATTTTATTTATTTTTATTATTTTAAAAATTATTTTTATATTTAAATTTTAAAAAGCATCTCTTTTATATTTTAGAATTTAAAAAGGCCAAAAAAAAAGGCCGAAACGTCATGTATAAAATAAATAAATTAAAAAAACAAATAGAGTTTTTTTTTTTTAAAAAAAAGGCCCAAAACCAAAAAAAAACCTAAAAAAAATTAAATATATATATATATATATATATATATATATATATATATATATATATATATATATATATATATATATATATATATATATATATATATATATATATATATATATATATATATATATATATATATATATATATATTTTCTATATCTATATATAATCGAACGATCTGATGGATTATTTTCTACAACTTAACATATTATTGACTAATTTTTTAGAGTCAAATAACTTTTATTCCTATTTGATGTCTTGCATGTCATGTTGTTGTTTCTGCGTTGTGTTCTCTGTAGCGGTAATAAGACATTTAAATGTGTATTCTTGCTGGCGTTTTTCAGGTTCTTTTGTTAAAATGTCTAGAAATATTTGTTAAGATTATAATTTCTTCTTCCTTACATTGACTAAACTGGCCTTTATAAAAGTTTTTATTCTTTTTATATACCATTTTTTTTTTTTTTGGAAGCCTTATGTTTAATTTTAAACCGACTAACATACAAAGACATTTATCCAAAGTAAAAATTTAAATAATTAAAATTATATTATTATACAGCAAAAAGCAATTAAATTTTTAATATTGCAACAAATGTGACCTATTTTTTACAAAAATAATTCCTAATTACTGTTATAATTGTAATAGCTTTGGCAACAGTGTTCGTTTATATAGCAGCGTGTGAACGCATTTTCTCCCGATGGACGCCCTCTCGAGAAAGCGACCATCCAAACCTATTACCAAATATTTATCATTATTTGTGCGTCTATAAAGATAACACTGGTCCACAAAAAAAATGCAGCAAAAAATCGAAAATAACCCAAAAAATCGATACGGTACATTTACCGGCAAAAACCTGCTACCACGGAATGTTTGGACTACGACAATATAAACTATAAGAGATGCAAAAAAAATTATAAAACAAAAGTAGAGCTTTTCAAATTATCTATATAAAAAGTTATACAGTTAAACTTGTCTATAACGGCCATCATAAAATTAAGAATAATTGGCCTTTATAGAGGGGTGGCGAGTATTGACAGGTAACAGTTGTTTTACCATCCGAAGCTACAAAATTTTCCAGTAATAAATTGCTTGCTGCCTCAAGTGCTTTTTGTTTATTTAACGGTCCAGATATTAAAACATTTTTACCTCTTGCTTTGCAGAATCAATTGTATAGAAGACTTGATCTACTGCCAATCCTCCCGACTTGTTCTAAATTAACACCTTCTTAAACATCCGTTTTAGTTCAGTCCTGACTAGATGAAAAGCCTGTCTTCGCCAGGCGAGAGACAATATTAAGTAGCCTCTTCCCGTAAGACGCCTTCCGTACGGTAAGGTAAAAAAAAATTTTTTTTCCTTTTTTGCCCGGGGGAAACAAAACCGGGTTCCTGGGGTTTTAGCCCTCAAAAAACTACCATGTGCCAAATTTCAGTTTTAGCTCAAGCCATAATTTAGAATCACGTGGACAGACAAATAAATATACAGTAAAGCGCAGAGCACTGCGAACATAGGACAATCCTGGACGATTTTGATATACCTAAAAACCCGCACCATTGCTTATCGATCAATAATCTTCCAACGAATAATTCAATACGTTTATTTCTGAAATAATTCTTTAGTATCGAACGCTCGACAGCAATAGTTGTACTGGGATTATTTGCGCCAAAAAAAGTTTTTTTTAACCAAATAATAATTATTAATAACGAATGTTTACGAACGGAAAAGAAAAATTAAAATTATTGAATGGTATCCCGTGGAAACCTGATAGGGAATTAGGGAATTTTTGTTAATTATTTTTAATCAGGTCGACTCCCCGATTTCCACTATTTAGAGTCATTAAAAATTTTTGACATTTGGTTGTTTAACTCAAGCATAAACATGATAGTGCCCCAGAAAAAAAAAACGAAAGGGGAAAGGAAAGAAATTATGGTAGTGATAAGTGTTATTAAAAATCCTACAGTTTCCATTTAAAAATTGCAGAACAGGTTAATTTGAGCAGAAGATCAGGGGGGAAAGTGCTAAAAAAAATTATACCGTTTCAAAGTAAGAAAAACCATGAAATTTTCCCTGATGATCATTTTAGACGAATGTAATTCTTTGAAACTGTACTGGGAATAAAAAATAACAAGGAAAATTTTATAAAAAAAAATTTTTTTACTGATGAATCGACATTTCCACTTCAGGGGCTCACCCAACGATTTTTTTTCTGGGGTCACTAAAATCAAAAATTTTTTTATTTAGGAGAATAGGGCAATAATTTACAATAATTGCAATTACAAATTGAGAATTCTTTTTTTTCCCCCGAACATTCTAGCAAATGTCAGAAGCTTTTTATGACAATCTTGGTTATTTTCTGGCTCGAAGGTGGTTTATTTAAGCATCTTTGATAATTTAAAGAGTTTTTTTTTTTTTATTCATGAATGCACTTTAAAAATTTTTTCTTAAAAATTTCTACGTTCCATTATTATTTGAAAAATTTTTTTTTTTTATTAGGAAAAACTTTTTGGGTTTTTTTAAACCACAGCAAACGTTTCGGTCTTGTAACCAACTAGTTTTAATTTATGGCTGATAAAAAAAGATCGAAGTCGGTTGACGCTAGCTATACAGCTCCGCTACTTGCCTACAAACACTACATCCTCTTACTGAAAATAAAAACTAGTACACAACTAAACGGGCAGATAATTCTTCCAATTTATCACCGCTTCCCTACCGTAACCAAAAATGGCTCTGAGGAAACGAGACGGAAATTAAATGAACCACAAAAAATTTTTTTTTATTTTAAATTTAATAAAATTATTATTTATATTTTATTTTATAAAATAAAAATATAATTAAAATTATATATAAAAGATGATATTATTTATTTAAATTTTCCCCCCAAACTATAACGTCTTTTTACGCGATAACATAATTTTTTTCCTTTGTTCCAACCTTTTCTTTTTTAAAATGATTAAACACTTTTCGTTTCAACACGATATCTTTATTCTTAACGATTTAAGACACAACTATAAATATAATGTGAAGATAACCCCCCCATAGTCACAAAAGCTTTTAACTTGGCCATAAATAATATTGTTGGGTATTTTACTTTAAAATTTGCAGAATACAATCATAAAAAAAAAATACAAATTAGCCCAAAGAAATTCGGGCCCAAAAAAAAAGGTTAATATACCTAAAAAAGGTTATAAAAATTGAGATTTGTCTGGCCTGGCTGTTTTAAAGGGTGTCCATTATCTAAGGGTATTTATATAGGGAATTTACTATACACCGATGAAACAGGTTATTTATAAACATTTTTGATAAGATAAATATAAAAGGAGTTTAAACAAAAATGTAATTTGACACAACATTTCAGTCCAAAATAGTTTTTTTTTTAATGTTTTTTTTAATTTAAATTTTTATTTGAACCCAAATCATTTTAAAAATTTAGAAAAAATATTAAAAAATTTAAATGCTTTGGAAAAAAAACCCAAAAAATTTGTTTTTTTTTAAAACGGGAAAAAAAAATTCATTTAAAAAAATTATCACTTTAAATAAAGGTCTTGTAAAAATACATAGTTTATGTCATATTAAGTTTGTTATTTTTATAGTTTTTGAGGATTGATGTTTAATATTATATAAAAAAAGTTAATACCTGAAATTTTTTTTTCGATTTTTGCTAATTGATCCCCAATTTTGACTTGATTCATGTTCAGCGGGAAGAAATACGGAGAAAATCTTGGTTCATACCCCCAACACACCATTTTTTTTTGGAACTGTGTTTTTTTTCAAGGGTAACAATAAAACGTATTAAACTAAATCAACTCTTTTGTTTTAATTTTTAAACTGCTACTTAACGCCACTAATGAAAGAACGGAAAAGTAAAATTAAAAACTAAAAATTGGGTTTATAAAAAAATATTAGTTAACTAAAAATATCTTTAACTAACTAGCTTATTAAATTTACACAATTTCCTGCCAAGTGCACCAAAAATAACTAAACATCTCCACAATTTTCAAAAAAAATTTAAATTTAGTCTAAATGCGTAATAAGATGTTTCCTGACGTGCCCGAGTACTAAATTAATATTGTTGGTGTAAAATGCATTATTCATACGCCAATAAATTGCATATTATGCATTTGATGAATTTCTCAAACGTGCATGTATACCGCACTGGGTGGCCAACCTTGCTCTTCTCGGCCTCGGATAATTTTGGGGTTTAAAAAAATGTTCCTGTGGCCTTTAGGCAGTTTAGTTAGTTACATCTGGTCATTCCTAATATTAAAAAAGTCAAATGTTGTAGCAAAAAGCAACCACAACGTTCCAAAAGTTTATATAGGAAATTTTTCTTTTTCTTTTCTGTTAATTGCAACAAAAAA
>JAHBCN010021901.1:0-13756 GCA_019359885.1 Listronotus oregonensis | reverse complement strand
AATTTGTTTTATACTAAATTTTCCTTAGTCTTCAATATGGTCCAGACATATTTTTATTAACTCCTCTCAACGACAAGCGCCCGCTAAAAAAAATCTTAGCCACTTTTTTATGAATAAGTATCATCTGCGCTTCATCCATGAATTTCGATATTTCATTTTTTAAAAGACTTAGAACTTTTTGGGTCTAAACCAACGCTTTGTTTTTTAAGGTAGGCCGTCACTTTGAAAAACTTGCTTAAATCTATGTTCTTTCGTAATTTAATGATACATTTTAGCATAAAGTATCTAGACCATAATGTATTGGGTTTACATGTTATTGATAAATAAGGGAAATAGGCCAGAAAAATATCTTCTTTAAAAAACTTCACACCCTTACTGTGACACCAGCTCTCAAACATAACGAATTCTTTTTCATACCTGTGACGAAATTTCATGGACAGGAGATCTATACTTGCTATTTCTGCTGCTTCGATAATCGATGCTGATAAATCGTTGTCAGAATCCATTGAAAATGTTCGTCGGATTTGGTTAAAAAATGCATGACAGAAAATTAATTTTTGATAGATGCATAAACAATTAGTTGGTTGCTATGGATTCTTTGATAATTTATATGGAGTTATTAAAAATATGTACTTACATTTGATAAATTAAAATTATTTTATTTTATTTAATAAATGTTATAAAAAGACGGCAAAATTACAGCAAAACTCAGTTTCTTCAAATGTATAACTGTTATAAGCAAAATTATGCATTATTTTATAATTAGATCCTAATTTATGTTCCAAAAACTAAAAGATTTTACTTTTCCGCACTAGTGCGAGAAAGTGCTATTTTCCGAACGCAGATTAGTGCGGAAAAGTATAGTTTTCCGCACGCTTGTAGATATAATCATTTTATTGTTTTCTTACCAAAAATCTAGTCTCTGTCTCTCTCTAACACATGGTTTCTTAAAATACCTAAAAAATCCATGACCGTATTTAAAAAACCAAAGTTGATGATGGCAGATCGAAGACAAAACGTCGGTATGTAAATTTAATAACACTATCTTGTAGAAAAAAAAGTAGCAATGAGAATGTAAAATTTATATTGTTAAAAATAGAGTCATAAAAAAATAAAAATAAAATCGCGAATATTCGGTTTTTTTCCAAAAATCTGCTGACGTATTTGAACTTTTAGAGTAGGATTTTGATCAGCATCAAATTGCGCAACTTTGCGACCTCGTATCTCTTCAAGTTTCCGAGATCTTAATGATGAGAATTGAACTTGGGACACCCTGTACAGTGGAGTATATTGACTTCAAAAAGTGGGAGGGGGGCAATTTTATTATTTATTATTTATATCACATGTCTACCATCTTTCAGATTATCACCCATCCGCCCAACGCCAACATGGACGAGTTCTTCAAGACCTACATCCCAGCAGACCTAATGCCTTCAGATTTCGGCGGGAACCTCCCCAACCTAGATCAGCTCAGCGACGAAACAAGGCTGGCTGCCAAAAAATTAAAAGAATATTTCAAGGAGGGCGAACGACAGATTGAAATTTACAAGGAGAATTTAAGCTAATATTTTCGTTTTTATTAGATGGCGTAAGTGTTTGTGTGAATTGTGATCATCTGAACTAGCAGGGTGTACAAAAAAAATGTAAAAATGTGTTTTTAGTATAACTGGTTATTTAATTTAGGTGTTGAAGGTTATTTAATGTATTAACTACCGAGTAGTTTCAAGTGAATAAATTAATTCTATTCTATAAAATTCGTTTTATTATTTCATTTTGTCCCAGTATTTAAGAGATTTAGTGATGAGCAAAGCAAGACCAAGACCGGGCTAGTCTTGGTCTTGGTCTTGGTCTTGCAAGTCTGGTTTTGGTCTTGGTCTTGCAAGCCCAAACAAGGTATTGGTCTTGGTCTTGCACCACCCGGTCTTGGTCTTGGTCTTGGTCTTGTTGCAAGAGTCTTGCTGGTCTTGCTTTTTTTGGTAGTAATAATTTAAACTAAGCAATCTTAAATAAAATATATATTTTTTAATACTTCAAATAAATAAAGATGGAGACTATATTTTTGCTTTAAAATTTTAAAATATCCATTTAACCTTACATGTACATTTAAATTATTTGATTAAAAAGGATATTTTAAATGTAGGGGTTTATTTATTTATAGCGCTTCATTTTTGTGATAGAAAATATTTAAATTTTCTTTGATGAAGCATATAAAATTACAATACTGAGTACTCTGAGGGCAGAAAAAAAACTTTAATTTTAACCAGATGTGAAATTTCCATGAAAATGATTCTGATATGTAAACATTGGTTTCTAATTAAAAAAAGGTATTTAGGAAGCTTTTCAGTTCAAATAAACTTTCTATGTTCAAATTAGTCAAACATTTGCCGTACAAAGTTTGTACAAATACTTTATAAACATTCGCATATACAAGGTGGCTCGATAGTGCGACAAAGATCGATATCCGAAACCGTTCATAATGGTAAAAAACTGAATATACAAAAAATTATAGAAAAAAGGGCGTAAAATGTAAAATTATTTTCTATTTCAAAATTTTCCAAAAAATCCACTACCACTTAAGAAAACTCCCTTATTTTTAGCTTTTAACCTAAAATAGAAAAGTTATAGCAAAAAATTCATTTAAAAAAATCGCTTCCCTGTATATTATTCTTGAACTGTCATATAGGTACAATGTCGACGTAGATGGTTTTTTATATATCATTTTCGGTTTTGACAAAATTGACGTCATCATTATACATTTGGCATTGTTTTGACTTTTCCGTCTAAACCAGAAGTGAAATTTAAAATCCATTTATTACCTTATAAAAAAATCTCTTTTAAATAGTTTAAAGGAGCAATCTAATGATGCCACTTCTTACAGTGTGGCACAAAATAATGTTTTCCTGGATTTTAGAAATTTTTGATCCAGTAAGTGGCATCACTAGATACCTAATTTAAAAAAAAACATTAGGACGGTTGGACGATTGAGTCACAATCTTATTATTTTTAAAACATGTTACTAATCACTAGTTATCGTTTTGATAATTTTATAAAAACGAAGTGATTGATTTAATTATTATTTTATAAAAAAAACCTGTTACTCATAAAATAATCCCTTTAGGCAGTTCTAAATTTTTGTATGTCTGTATGAAATACCTCTGTATATTAAATATAAAATTGAATATTATAATTTAAAAAAGTGACAAAAGTGCAAGAGTCTTGCAGGTCGGTCTTGGTCTTGCGTAGTCTTGCACCCCTCGGTCTTGGTCTTGGTCTTGCATACCCCGGTCTTGGTCTTGGTCTTGCAAGCGAGAAGGCGGTCTTGGTCTTGGTCTCGGTCTTGGTCTTGCTGCAAGACCAAGACCAAGACCGCAAGACCAAGACCGGTCTCGCTCATCACTAAAGAGATTTAAGGGAAACCATAGAAATTTCTGAAAAATTCAAATTGCGGCCCAAATAGGCAGGTATAAAAGTTTTCCAGTTTATGTATGGTAAATTAACGGCCCAAAAATTACACGGACCCACAAAAAAAATAAGTGTTGTATGCTGGGTGTGGGACTAGGATTTTCTGGAGTAATATCAAATAAAGGCGTAATTTCAGATATTAGAGATTTTTTTTAATATAAAACGTCAATATCTTAAAAAGAATAAAAGATACACGAAACTTTATATGACATAAACCATGTATTTTTGCAAGGCCTTTAATTTAAGTTATATAATTGTTTTGTCTAAATGCAATATTTTTCGAGTTATAATAAAAAAACCTAATTGAAAAAAATTTGATAATTATTTTTTAAAAATTTTTGGATTTTTGCTACAAATTTTAAGTGATTTGGGATTCAAGTAAATAAAATAAATGATTTATAAAGAAAAACAAAAATCACAATATAAAAGAAAATAATTTTTCCCATTTTGGACTGAAATTTTTTGTCAAAATTACATTTTCGTTTATATCTCATTTATTATTGATCTTATCAAAAATGTTTATATAACTTTTTTTATAGACAATTTAGAAAGCTCTATTTTTTGTTTCATGAAATTTTTTGTATCTCTTATAGTTTATATAGTCGTAGTTCAAACATTCCGTGGTAGCAGGTTTCTGCCAAGGAAGTTTAAAGGTGTATGGAAGCCCAATACTGTAGAACAAAATTGTCCAGGCGTGCAGGGCAGCGGGAATAGGGGGGTTGGCCTCGCGGAATTTGCGCAATGAATAGTAGGTCAGGGCCGGATTTCCATAATTCTTTGTAACTATCTATAAAATTGACATCATCAAATGTCAAATTCCATTTTTTTTATTATTTTTTGAACAAAATTGTTGGTTATTAAAGGATACTACTATAGAATATTTAAAATTATTGTGTAATATTGGATTTTATATCATCTGATATAATATGGAAAGAATAGATGGCTCCACTTTACTGCCTTCTATTTAAATGGTCGATATTTTTGGAAGTTTTGTATTTTTACCAAAAATCTTGTAAATAAATAAAAACACGATTTTTAAAATAAATTTCAAACATTGTATGATAGTATTATGTACTTATCACCAATTTTGTGATAAAAGAAGGGCAAGATAGTGTAAATGAGTTTAATCTAATCCTAAGATTCTGGTTGTACATTAAAAAGTGAAAATATTTATAACTACTTTTTAGGCATATACTTTTCACTAATATCAAACATTCATGAGACAGAATAACAGTGGTTAAAAATGTTTAGTAACCTTTGGTACCTGAGTATCCATTGTAACAGTATCCGTTAAATATTATGTGTGTACAGAATGTCGAGCTTAAAAAGTTGATAATGCAAGATTAAGAAACCAAAAATCTAATTTATTTTTAAACAATGGTATTGTCTCGAAATTGCCTCCTCTCCGATTTGATCAAATTTGGTATACAGGGTTTTTGGGACGCTGATTACAAATCTGAAAATATCTTTTCGGCAACGTTTCGTTTCCGAGATCTTCATCATCAAAGTTGAAAATTAAACTAACCTCATTTTCACTATATTCTCCCTTCTTTTGTACACAATTCTTGATTTCTTACACTAAAGTGGCACACAATATTTTATAAACACCTTTTAAAACCTGTATTTTTATTTATTTTACATCTTTTTTCCATTAAATTGCGAACTTTTAAGTTCAAAGGCAGCAGCCATATTTGCTAAAAAATAAAAGTGTAAAAAAGGTGTAAAATAAACATAAAAACAAGTTTTTAAAAGGTGTTTGTGAAATATTGTGTGCCAATTTAGTGTAAAAATCAAAAATTTTGTGCAAAGAAGGAGAATAGTGTAAATAAGGTTAGTTTGATTTTCAATTTTGATGATGAATATCTCGAAAACGAAACATTGCAGAATTTTTTCAGATTCGTAATCAGCGCCCCAAAACCCTGTATACCAAATTTGGTCAAAATCGGAGAGAGAGGCAACTTTGAGACAATTACCAAACAAATACAGAAAAAGCAAAAGGAACTTTAACATAAAATTGTACTTCCTTTCATTCAATTAGAGGGACCTGTATATATTAAAATTTGCCTGGTCTGCCCAGTAATCAATAATTTTGATCCTTTAAAAGAGTGTACTAAATTATTAAATGAAATAAAAGTATTTAAATGTAAACCTTTTTTCTTTTTAATAATCCACAGAAATACACAAACATTGTGGAAATCATCTAAAAGATAGTTAAGATTGCCTTACTTTTCTCACTAATATTTCCTATGAAATTTTCATTTTCTATTATTCATAATTGATATATTATTATTTATTCGGTTACCTAACGTTACGTCTTATATGAAGCACCTAATTTAAATATAAAAAATACTTACCTAGGGGGTATGTTACCCTTGGATTTGCAAGACAAAACCATACAACCTCTAGTCATTTTGTTACGATATTATAAGTAACAAACAATAAACGCAAAATTAGAGTCACAATTTAATAAACACTAATCACTAAAATAAGAAGGTTTTTATAAATCCAAAAAACGGTACTCCGGCTCTCATAAAAGTATAATGTGTTGGGCTAACTTCACACTGATTTATCAGTGTGTAAGTAGGCAACACATTAAATTATTTCGTGGAATTTTGTTATTGCGCAGAATCGGCGGGGCCAACTCTGACAGTTATTTTCATACTGGCCTGGACATTTTTTGATCGAATGGGCCATAGCATTGGGCTTCCATACACCTTTAAACTTCCTTGGTTTCTGCCGGTAAATGTACCGTATTGTTTTTTTGGTTTTTTAATCTTTTGCTGTCTGACCCCCAATTTTGGCTTCAGATTCGTGTTCAGCGGAAAAAATACACCAGAAAATCTTAGTACAACACCCAGCACACACCACTTTTTTGTGGACCTGTGTTATTTTTAATATATTAAGCCTAAAAAAATATGAATTATGACTAAAATATCAATTTATCCTGATACCTACAGCAAAAAGGTAACTCTTTGATTTTTTTAAATATTTAATATTTATTTAATTTTAATGCGGATAAATTGGTATTTTAAAAATTGGGAGTAGCACTAGTTCTTTTTACTACCAAAAGTTTAAAAAAAAATTAAAGTGTTCTAACATTTCTCGAACCTTACGCATTGTTATATTGGATGGTTTTCTAAATCCTGTGACAAAGCCAGACTTTTAAAACTTCAAGCCCACAAAAGTTTCTTCAAAACCCCAGTCCCGAAAAATCGACAGGCTAGCATCGGCGAAAATCAGTATAACGATATATCAGAAGCAAAAGCCATTTTAACAATCAATAAAAGATAAAGTTCTCTCTTGTCAAATGGCAATAATGCTTTTTGGTCCTTTGCCAAAAATATTAGTCAGAACTTTGCACAAATTCTTTCCACCCCTAATCTCTGAAGATGGAATTGTTCTACCTCCAAAGGAAAAGGAACTATTTGCCAAACAACCCAATTCTACGCTTGAACCTCCTATTAATCTTCCCTTCCAACAGTTGTCCCTGTTTTTATAAATGTCCATATAATTTTTAAAGTCAAACAGATCAAGGTATTTTTCTTCTCATAATACTAAAAATCTCTGGGCTGGATGGCATACCATCAATCGCTTAAAAGTGCTCCCGAGCTTGCACCCATCTTAACTCGCCTCTTTCGAATCTCTTACGAAGGGCATTTTCCCGAGATTAAATGCCGTGTGCAACCCCCCAAAAAAGGATCCAAAAGTCTCCCTTCTAACTATAGACCTATATCTCTTCTTTCAGGTTTGCAAGGTAATGGAAAATTCATTAATTCCAAACAAAGTATCTGGAAAAACATAAGATCTTACATGATAAAATATGGATTCCTAAGTAGATCCACAGCGGATCTTCTTCCTTCGTCTCACCAACTGGAACAAGTCCCTTGAGTTGGGAATCCCGATCGTTGCTCTTGACATATCCAAAGCTTTGATCAGATCTGGCATGATGGGTTTTAACAAACTTCCTTACGGTCTTCCACCAAGTTTCCTTGGTTTCCAGTTTCCTTTTTAATAGATATCGTTATGTAATGGTCATTTCCAGCTACCAAATTAATGCTGGGGTGCCCCAGGGCTCAGTGCTGGCACCCACGCTGTTTCTTCTACACATTAACGATCTTCTCTTCCACAATCAATCCCACCATAGTTTTGCTGACGATAGTACCCCCACTCTAGTATTCAATTTTTAAGCCACCGTGTATTTTGATTTTGAAAACAAGCGCAGGTCAATGGATATCTTTTCACAAGACCTCAAACTTATCTTGGATTGGGGCGCCAAAAATCGTGTTCAGTTTAATGCCTCAAAAACACACCCAGCCGCTGTCCGAAAAAGTCTGCGAGGCTCATCCCTTCATATGAGCACCAAGTTCTGCAGAACAAAGAGTCGTTTAATCTAGTCGGCGTTACTTTGAGAATAACCTCAACTGGCCAAACACATTTCATCCATAGCTTGGCAGTTTCAAATAAGATTGATCCTCCGAGCCAGAAAATATTTCTTCCAATCGACAATTTGATGTATCCCAAATGACCCTTTGGAATATTGTTCTCATGTCTGGGGAATGGGTTCTACAACACTTAGCATTCTGGACTATTCAAAAAAGAGCTGTTCGTCTTATTAATGATCCAACGCTCACAGAAAGGCTTCCTCTTCTTGCCCATCGCCGGGTAGGGATCTGTCGCTCTTCTATAGGTATTTTTACGGCTTCTGCTCAGAGGAATTGGCGAGTATTATTCCTTCTCTGGCAGCTCCAACAGAGCAACACGTAGTGCAACTTTTATGCATCCTTTTAAGTTCAGAGAGAGGCCCGAACTTGCCTCTTTATTCGTTCCTTTATTCCAGAGTGTCAAGATCATGGAACCTGCTGCCCGCAGGAGTTTTTCCTTCTCCTCCCAATCTCCAAAAATTTAAGTCCCGTGTGAACAAACCCCTGCACCACACTGAAGACACCCACGGTACGTTAGTACTTAGGCATCAGCCTTCGTAGACTGTCCCAAGATAAAAAAAAAAAAAATTAAGACAGTGCGAAATAAGCATAGAGTGACGACTCACTGATCATAACCCTATAAAGAAACAACATTCTTTAAACCTACAACTTTGCACTTTAATTTTGTAAAATTTGCGGGGAAAAACCCGCGGACTCCCCGTTTTCATTGGGGGGTATTCCATACTCCCCAAGTTCCCCGGTGTGTGAGGAAGGGGGCGCAAATATTAAGTCCCGCCAAGAGCGCGGCCATACCTAGATACGGCCCTGCGTGGGACCGTGGAGAAATGAATTTTCGTTCTAGATTGTTGTAACAAACCTACCTTTTTTTAAATATTGTTTTTAAAGCAATAATAACTCATTTCTTTTCGGCGTCTTTGAATATTAAGGATGAAGAAAGTTTCCTCTTAAGAGATTTTTATCGACTCTAACCAACTCTATCACAGTTTATCTCTCCAAGTTTCACTACAATATTGTAGTCTTTCTTTTATAACGATTTGTTAATTTCCTTTTTAAAAATAACACTCGAGTACACAAATTTCCGAAATCACTGATAATGGATTGAAATTTGTATGTTTACTATTTGCTTTATTAAGAGCTTATTACCGTTTAATTATTCATATTTACACAGTAGTCATATTTTTTCATTCGACAAAATTTTGAATTCGAGATGAAGACTCGCTTAACACTGAAGAATGTGAAACATCCGATATAATTTTAAAGTCAAACAGATCAAGCGTATTTTTTCTTCTCTGAATACTAAAAAATCGTCTGGGCTGGATGGCATACCAGATATCGTCTTAAAAAAATGTGCTCCCGAGCTTGCACTTAACTCGCCTCTTTCGAATCTCTTACGACACAGGCATTTTCCCGGAGAGTTGGAAGGCTGCACGTATGCAACCTGTCCCCAAGAAAGGATCCAAAAGTCTTCCTTCCAACTATAGACCTATATCTCTTCTTTCAGTTGTTTGCAAAGTAATGGAAAAATTCATTAATTCCCAAATCTTAAAGTATCTGGAAAAACATAAGATCTTACATGATAGACAATATGGATTTCGTCACAGTAGATCCACAGCTGATCTTCTTTCCTTTGTGTCACACAACTGGAATAAGTCCCTTGAGTTTCTTGGTGAATCCCAGATCGTTGCTCTTGACATATCCAAAGTTTGATCAGGTCTGGCATGATGGGCTTCTTAACAAACTTCCTTCTTACGGTCTTTCATCTAAGCTTTGCTTTTGGCTTTCCAGTTTCCTCTAATCGACGTATATCAGTTAGTGTAGATGGTCATTCCTCCAGCTTTACCAAATTAATGCTGGGGTGCCCCAGGGCTCAGTGCTGGCACCCCCCTGTTTCTTTTACACATTAACGATCTTCTCTCTTCCACAATCAATCCCATTCATAGTTTTGCTGACGATAGTACCTCCACTCTAGTATATTCAATTTCTTAAGCCACCGTGTAATCCTGATTTCGAAAACAAGCGCAGATCAATGCAGATATCTCCTTCACAAGACCTTAAATTGATCTTAGAATGGGGCGTCAAAAATCTTGTCCAGTTGAATGCCTCGAAAACACAGTCATGTTCGCTGTCGCGAAAAAGTCTGCAAATGCTCATCCCTTACATATGAGCGGCCAAGTTCTGCAGAAAAATCGTTTAATCTTGTGGCGTTACTTTTGAGAATAACCTTCAACTGGCACAAACACATTTTATCTATAGCTTCGGAGCTTCAAAAAAGATTGGATTTTCTTCCGAGCCAGAAAATATTTCTCTTCTTCCAATCTGTACACTCTGTATGTATCCCAAATTAGACCCTCTTTAGGATATTGTTCTCATGTCTGGGGAATGGCGTCCCCTACAACACTTAGCATTCTGGACTCCATTCAAAGAAGAGCCGTTCGTCTTATTAATGATCCAACGCTCACAGAAAGGCTTCCTCTTCTTGCCCACCGTCGAGCTGTAGGGATCTGTCGCTCTTCTATAGGTATTTTCACGGCTTCTGCTCAGAGGAGTTGGCCAGTATAATTCCTTCTCTGGCAGCTCCCAACAGAGCAACACGTAGTGCAACTTTTATGCACCCTTTTACAGTTCAGTTAGAGAGGCCCCGAACTTCTCGGTTTCTTCGTTCCTTCATCCCTAGAGTGTCAAGACTATGGAATCTGCTGCCCGCAGAAGTTTTTCCTTCTCCTCCCAATCTCCAAAAATTTAAGTCCCGTGTGAACAAACTCCCTCTCACCACACTGAAGACACACACGGTACGTTAGTACTTAGGCATTAGCCTTCGTGGACTGTCCCAAGATAAAAAAAAAACAAAACGAGGAATCGAGACTCATTATATTTTCCTAAAAGTCAGAGCCAGTTGAAATTTTTTCACTAAACAAGTTTTAGGAAGATACAATTCTTAAGCGTAGTTCATAAGCTTGCGAAATGCGATTTACGAATTACGAATTCGCAAAATTTTTCCGCCGGTTTTTTTGGTATTTCATAGCGCTGCGACTGCGAATTTTTTAGGGATTTAGTGCTGGAACTGTTGGTAAGATGCAAGATGGAAGTATTGCCGCTCTGTATTGACCTTTTAATTAATTTCCCTTCTTTAAAACTTTTTTGTGTTATTTATAATTAATTTTTTTAACAATATTGTATCTATATGCTAGGTTTTTCTCTGTGTATTGTTTTAATAAACATTTATAATGCTTTGGTCGTCAGTGAATAATAAGGATCAAGTTAAAAATTTTTACTGGTAAAGAAGGGCTATTGCATTTATTTACTGACCTTCATAATTGCATCTTATAAGGTGGATTTATTAAGCGACAACAAAAAATAGAATATACTTTATTCCCATAAAGTCTTTATACAGGCAAATAACATAAAATAAAAATAAGAAATTACATTAAAGATCACAACTTATTTTAACCTTTGAGCTTATACTTATAGAGGAAGCCTTGCTACTAGGCAGCAAGCGAGAACGACAGAAGAATTACAGAATAACCTTTCCCACTCGCTTCTACGTGCTCATTGGTTCTTCTCGACCAATTAGCACGTTGGAGCGAGAGAGAAAGATTATATTTTGATTCATCTTTCTCTCTTGCACGCTTTTTGGCACTGTCTTAACGGTGAGGCTGAATCAGTAGGAATATGCTGGAAACTTTAAACTTTTTTATTTTTTTTTACTTGAAATCACAACTGCATGCTATTAAAACATATGAGAGAATGACAGGTTGTCATGAAATAAAGGATCGCTTTAATCCTATAAGATTACGATTTTTTTTAAACAAAACACCCTAGTTTTTCTTTTTTGGAACTTTAAAAGCACACAACGATCACCGTTTACATTCCTCGTTCAACGCTCACATAAGAACGTTCTTTTCCAAGCATTTAAAATAATAAAATTTTTATAATTTATATATATATATATATATATATATATATATATATATATATATATATATATATATATATATATATATATATATATATATATATATATATATATATATATATATATATATATATATATATATATATATATATATATATATATATATATATATATATATATATATAACATGGCCCGTGAATTGAACCGTAGTAACTTATTATTTGAGCAACGCCAAAATCAAACGAGTATCTATATCAATACGCATGCTCGTGATCTTCAATTTTTGAGGAATTGCAAAATCTTAAATTAAAGTCAATTTTCCCGCTTCTACATTTCAAATATTACGAAACGCAAAAAAAGTGACATTAACCTCTTGAGAACTGACATTTTAAGTCGACCAATAAGAATCCGCCAATTTTCCCGCCCCCTAGATTTTAAATATTGCGAATCGCAAAAAACTTAAGAATAGAGAGCTCCTACAATTGACACATTTGAAATCGACCAATCAGAACAAGTTTCGCAATTCGCAAATCGCATTTCGCAAGCATATGAACTACGCTTTAGTTAATCTGTGCCCACTTTTCACACATCCCTTGTAATAATCAAATTATCGGATAAATAATTAAGATTACTAAATCATCCGTACTTCATAAATACTAACTAAATATTTTTATTAATAAAATCCAACAAACACCCACCACTTAGATTACTACCAAAACGCTATTTTTTATTTTTTCTACTGATGAAACTAAATCAGCCATTTTCCGGATATTCTTTTATTCTGAAATGGGCATATGCTTTGGAAAAACTATAAAGGGTCTAGTCTACCGAAGTGAGTTGAGTTTTTGTGATACAATTCGCCTAAAATTATCGAAAATATGGCATGGAAATCAGAGGAAAACTTTGGTTTACAACGTTGAGAGAAGTTTGGTTGTTTTCCCGTTGAAAGAAAAGGTTAGTAAAAAGCTAGTTTTAATTGCAAAATAATTTTCCCGTCGTACTACACCTTCAAAAATTACACAGGTCCACAAAAAAAAGTGGTGTGTGCTGGGGTGAAGCTAATATTTTCTGGTGTGTTTTTTTTCGCTGAATACGAAGCTGAAGTCAAAATTGGGGGTAAAACAGCGAAAAATCGAGAAAATCCCAAAAAAGCGATACGGTACATTTACCGACAGAAACCTGCTACCACGGAATGTTTGCACAATATACCGGGTGTTGCGTCGTTGCGTTGCGAGAGGAACATAGGAAATATATTTTTTCACAAGGGGTTTTTATTTTTCATCAAGACGCATTATTGGAAAAAAGGGTTGTCGGAGCTAATTCATATAAATTCAATGCTGTTCACATTTTTAATTAAAGTTAGGAATATTGATGCAAGTAGTTTAAATGCGTTTTTAGAGATTCAGAATGGTTTTTAATAAAAATTTTAATTCATCATGATCCGTTCACCAAAAAATTTTTAATTTTCTTGGTAAAGCTAAGCTTAAATCAAAAAAATTTATTGGGGCCCGAATTATCGGGGGGTTCAAGATTCTCTTTATCTCAGCCTAAAAATATCTAGACTTAACGTTATTCTTGTCTCAATTTTGTTTTTTTTTTTTTTCTCATGATGAAAGACCATCGAAACCCCGATTTTTTAGAAAATTGGTGTTTTAATCGGCATAATGGAAAAGTAATTATCCAATACAAAATTTTTAGAAGATTTTTAATTTTTTAAAGCCAACAGTGTTAATTAACCTTATAAAAAAACCGAAAGAAATACCTGCGATATAACGATTTAGTTATTTTAAACTCTTTCCGATTTTCGGGGAAAAAAAAAACGGTCTATAAATTGGTTTATTTTTTTTATTCTTGTACCGGCTATCTTATACCTTGCTAGCAACAAACGTTTTCAAAAAATAGTCATAATTTTTAAATTTTAAAAAGTACACCAATAACA
>JAHBCN010021900.1:0-13772 GCA_019359885.1 Listronotus oregonensis | reverse complement strand
TTTGGTTAGTGATGTACCCCCAATTTTTTTAAAGGGGATAAAAAAAAACCTATTCTTAAAAGCTACGACCTTAAAAACTATCCGTTGTTCAAAGAAGTTTAAAGGTGTGGGGGCCCCAATACTGTGAACAAAATTGTCCGGGGGGCAGGGCAGGGGAAGGGGGGGTTGGCCCCGAATTTGGCAATGAATAGGGTAGGGCCGGATTTCCAAATTCTTTGTTCACTATAAAATTGAATCAAAATGTAAATTCCAAATTAAATTTTTTTTTATTTTTTGAAAAATTTTGGTTTTAAAAAGGATACTACTATAGAATATTTAAAATTATTGTGTAATATTAGATTTTATATCATCTGATATAATATGGAAAGAATAGGGGGCCCCACTTTACTGCCTTCTATTTAAATGGTCGATATTTTTGGAAGTTTTGTTTTTTTCCCAAAAATCTTTGTAAATAAAAAAAACACGTTTTTTAAAAAATAAATTTCAAACATTGTATGATAGTATTATTATTATCAAATTTTGTAAAAAGGAAGGGCAAGATAGTGTAAATGAGTTTACTAATCCTAAGATTCGGTTGTACATTAAAAATAAAATTTTTATAACTTTTTTTTAGACATATATTTTCACTAATAAAAACATTCATGAGGCAGAATAACAGTGGTTAAAAATGTTTAGAAACCCTTTAAACCTGGTATCCATTGTAACAGAATCCGTTAAATATTATGTGTGTACAGTTTTTTGAGCTTGTTGATAATGCAACATTAAAAAAAAACTAATTTATTTTTAAAAAATGGTTTGTCCGAAAGTTCCTTCCCATTTTGATCAAAGGTATAAGGGGTTTTTGGGGGTGTTTAAAAACAAAATTTTTGGAAGTTTCTTTCCGAGTTTTTACATCAAAGGAAAATTAAACTAACCTTTTTTCACTTTTTTTTTTTTCCTTTTGATTTTTACACTAAAGTGGCACACGATATTTTTAAACACCTTTTAAAACCTTGTATTTTTTTTATTTTACATTTTTTTTTATTAAATTGCGAACTTTTAATTCAAAGGCAGCACCATATTTGCTTAAAAAAAAAAGTTAAAAAATTAAAATAAAATAAAAAATTTTTTTAAAAGGGTTTGTAAAATATTGTGTGGCAATTTAGTGAAAAATCAAGAATTTTGTGCAAAAAAAAGGAGGAATGGGGAAATGGGGAGTTTGATTTTCAATTTTGATGATGAATATCTCAAAAACGAAACATTGCCGTTTTTTTTTTATTTGTAATCAGCCCCCAAAAAAAACCGTCCAAATTGTATTCCCTTTTTTATTCAATTAGAGGGACCTGTATTTTTAAAAATTTGCCTGGTCTGCCCAGTAATCAATATTTTGATCCTTTAAAAATTAAAATTATTAAATGAAAAAAAGTACTAAATGAAAACCCTTTTTTTTCTTTTTAATAATACAAAAAACAAAAAAAAAAAATTTGGAAATATCAAAAAAAAAGTTAGTTGTTACTTTTTCCTAATATTTCCTAGGGGTTTTTTAAATTTTTTATTATTCATAATTGATATATTATTATTTATTCGGGTTCCCCCAATTAGTTTAAAAAGAAGCACTAATTTTTTATAAAAAATTTACCTTTAAAAAGACGGGTATGTTCCCCTTTTTGAAGAAAAACCATACAACCTTTTATTTTTTACGATATTATGTAACAAACAATAAACAAAAATTAAGTCAAATTTAAAAACACTAATCACTAAAATAAGAAGGGTTTTTAAACCAAAAAAGGATTTTTATAAAAATAATTTTTAACTTCACACTGATTTTCAGTGTGTAAGTTGGGGAAAAAATTTAAAATTTTTTCGTGGAATTTTTTTATTGCCAGAATCGGCGGGGCCAACTCGACAGTTATTTTCATCGGGCTGGAAATTTTTTTAAAAAAAAACCAATTTTTCCTAAAACCTTTAAATTCCTTTTTTTACCGAAGCTTGACCGCTTGCACGGTTCAGCAACCAGCCAGATATTTGGAATGTCTAACAGGTTTGCTAAATACATTTTGATTTTTGAATTATTCAGCTTTTTAAATTTTTTTTTTCCAGTGTCTTTTTTTTCCCTGGGTTTCATGATAATTTTTTTTACCATTTTTTCGGGGGTTGGGTTTTAATGCGTTTCGGAACCCCCCCTTTCGACGTTTTACCTCGTTCCGTATGTTTTTGTGTTCTTCTCTTTTCCAATGGTTTTTTTTGTTTTTCCCCCCCTTTAAAATTTACCACTTCCCCGGGGAAATTTTGTAGAAAATTTTTTTTTTGAAACATTGTTTCCTCTCGTCTTGGAAAAAAAAACTTTTAAAAGGGTTTTGGGGTTTAAAAGTGTTTAATATTATACCTTTTTTTACTGGGATTTTTCTGAATTTTCCCCTTTTAAAATACGGGAAAATCATAAATATTTGGTCTTGTGAAGTCTTGTTGAAATTAGAGTTTTTGTCTTATCTTGATATTTATTGATTGTTTTCTCAACCAATCTCTCACTTGCTTGAGATCTCTAGTTATATTACTAATTTCGGCTTGCAGAGATTTCTTACTGTTACATAAGGTCACTGCGCGTTTATATAGGGTACGTATGACTCCTTGCTTCGATTCGTTAGAGTGTTGGTGTAAATATTGTCCAGTGTGGGTAGGTTTTCTGTATACCGAGGTTTGTAAATGTCTATTATTTCGTTTAACGAAAACGTCGAGAAAAGGTAGAGCCGAATTTTACTCCTTCTCCATTGTGAATTTGATACAGGGTCGAAGATAATTTAAATGTTTTAAGAAACCTTTAAGTTCTTCGTCATTACCTGTCCATACAATAAAAGTATCGTCAATATATCGTAGCCAAACTTTTGGTTTGATTAGTGCAGTATTAATTGCGTGTTCCTCAAACCATTCCACATAAATATTTGCTACCACTGGAGAGAGCGATGAACCCATGGAAATTCATAAAGAAGGATAGTTGATTACCAACTCTTTCTAAAATAATTGACAAAATTGTAAAAAGTAGAATGATTTCTTTTCTTGATAAACATAAAATTTTAAATTTAAATCAATTTGGATTCCGAAAAAATAAAAATACAAATGATGCAATATTTTTTTTTAAACATTTTGAACACGTCGGTAAATAATAGTGATTTAGCAACTGCTGTCCTTGTGATTTAGCTAAAGCTTTTGATTGTGTGAATCAATAAAGCGGTAATGTAGATACCGTTGGATTTTAAAAGTTTGGAAACGATTTAACTTGTATTGCAGAACTCCTACGGCATTTTGTAAATATTGTCGTGTTAAATTTAAGAAAAAATAGACAATAAATTAATCTGAACACCTGACTGAATAACAATATTCTCAAAATATAATAAAGTCGACAAAGGCACTGCCGACTCCTTGATACTTAATAACATCCGTTCTTAAAAACATCTAATATTTATAGCACTTTGTAACTAACCAAAATGTATTAAAAATAAAGGGTGTTCCAATAAGAGGTTTCGAATGTTGGTAACGAATAAAATGAAAGTTTTATAACATATTTGAAGTTTATTTATGGCACTGCGTAGCTGAACAGTGTACAATTATACGTGGAATACAATATCTGCTAAATGACCACCACGACTTCTCTGACAGCACACAATTCTTTTGTTGAATTTTTCCATTACTTCTAAACACATTTCTGGATTTATGTCACAAATTATTCGTGTAATTTCTTGTTTCAATTCTTGAATGATTAGGGGATTGTTTTCGTAAGCTTTGCTTTTCACATAGCCCCACAAAAATAATCTAGCGGCGTCAAGTTGCAAGATCTTGGTGGCCAATTTACGTCCCCGTTCCTTGAGATAATCCTCCTTTCAAACCGTGTACGCAATAAATCCAATGTTTCTCGTGCTGTATGGCATGTCGCCCCATCTTGTTGGAACCATATATTGTCTACATCCATCTCCATTATCTCATCCCATAAAAACATCAATCATCGTTCGGTATCGCTCTCCGTTTACTGTAACAGCTTGTTCGTCTTCATTTTCAAAGAAATACGGACCAATTATACCCCCAGCCCAAAAACCGCACCAAACTGTTACACGTTGGGCATGCATTGGCTTTTCGTGAATCTGTCTAGGATTTTCATTGCCCCAGATACGACAATTTTGTTTATTTACGTAACCGTTTAAATGGAAGTAGAGCCTCGTCACTAAAAATGATTTTATTGCAAAAATTATTGTCCTCGGCCTTCCTCTGTAGGATCCAATTGCTAAAAGGACGACGTTGTCCATGATCGTGTGGCTTTAGCTCCTGAGTAATTTGAATTTTATATGGATGCAGACCTAAATCTTTTTTTAAAATTCGCCACGTTGAAGTTCTGCCGATGTCCAAATGTTGTGAAGTCTTTCAACAGACATTTGTGGATTTTCAGCCACACTTTCCCGAACAGCCTGAATATTCTCAACGGAACGAGCTGGACGTTCCCGTATTTTGGTTTTAATATCTTGCACAGATCCGGTAGTTTCAAACTATTTTGCGAATAGTTGCTTCTGAGGGATGATTGTGTACACCAAAGTAATCCCGAATTCGCCGATATGTTGCTCTCACAGAAGACCCATTTTGAAAATACGTTTTTATAATGTAAACACGTTGTTCGATAGTATAGCGCTCCATTGTTAAAATTGTACTGAATTCCACAATGCAATAAAATCCAAATTACCAAAAAAAAAATTGAGATAAGAAGAGTAGCAACATTCGAAACCTCTTATTGGAATACCCTTTATTTTGTTTTAAAGATAGATCATTTCGTTAATTTAATTTAGCTATACATTTTCAAAAGATTTTCATTAATTTAGATTTATTCACGGCATTTCCATCCTTCGTTTAAATAATAATTAAGGCATCCATTGGCACTGGCCGTTTAATCCACTACGAGTATTTTCATACTTTTTCATCCCCTTCTCGGGTCTTTACAACTTTATAGAAAGTTCCGAACTTGAAAATACTTGACGAAAATGAAAGAGGGTCGGGAATTATGAATAAAAATAGGCTTTTCAGGGAAGGAAAATTTTCAGGTAGGGCAAAAATTGTTCTTTTAATACTGTACTGAGTCAGGAATAATTTTTTTGTAAAACACTTTTTAAATAATAAATTTGTTTTAAATTTTTAATAGTTTGATGGAGTGTTGCCCAAAATTGTTTCGCCTTGTTAGATCATCTTTAGAAAAACTTATTAAAGGATTAAAAAAGATTAATGAACAAATATTTTTATTTAATATTTTAAGTTTTTTTAATTTGTTTATCAATAATACAAAATGTCTAATAATTCTCCTTATTCACCAGACCTAGGTACTATATTAAATTTAATTATTCAATGAAAAGCTTTGAGGCGAAATGCTGAAAATATTTTTTACTTACGAACACAAGTAGGCAACTCCTTCGGAGTCCAGGTGCCGTCGCTTTGACAGAACCTCTCCGTTCTTCCTACCAGTTCGTATCCTTCCGCGCAGTGATACATAATCCTACAACCGAATGTATAACATTCTCCTGCGTGCCATCCGTGCGATATATCCGTCGGGGGTCCGCAAGACCTTGCTGAAAAACAGGTTAATAATAATAAAAATTTGGAATAACCAAATAGTATATTGCTTATTTACTATAAACGCTTACGTTCACAAGATATGTCCGGTCCATACCAAGAAGCTTGACCGTCGATGGCTAAACATTTAGCCCTTGGAAATCCATTGGTGACATACCCAGTGTGACAGTAATATTGCAGGGTGGAATCCAAATCGAAAGTTGCCTGCTCTGGAAGGGCGTTGTGCCTTGCATGGTCGATAGTAGGTGGAGAAAGACAATAAACTAAAAAATGAAAAAAATAATAAATTTAAAAATTTAAAATTTAAAAATTTAAAAATTTAAAAATTTAAAAATTTAAAAATTTAAAAATTTAAAAATTTAAAAATTTAAAAATTTAAAAATTTAAAAATTTAAAAATTTAAAAATTTAAAAATTTAAAAATTTAAAATAAAAAATTTAAAAATTTAAAAATTTAAAAATTTAAAAATTTAAAAATTTAAAAATTTAAAATTTAAAAATTTAAAAATTTAAAAATTAAAAATTAAAATTTAAAAATTTACAGAAATACGTACTGTTTTGTTTGCAAGCAGGCGCTTGGCCAGCCCACTGCCATCCGCTTGGCATGTCCTACTTTGCAACCCCACCACGTGATATCCATGTTCGCAAGAATAAGAGGCTCTTGCCCCAAAGAGTTTGCCACTTACGGCAACTGTGCCAAATGAAATTTCTTCAGGTTCGGGACATTCTCTATCTAAAAAATAAGTAGAACAAATGTTAATCATAGTTTATAAAATTATAAATATAATAAAGGTAATTTGTATCTGTCTTTATATTTTCTTATGAATAAAATATATTGAAAACTGGTAATTAGTATTAGTAAAATTTAAACAAAATTATACCTGGCTTGATACATGACATTCCACAAGCACCGTCACATAAACATTTTTTCTTTTTGCTTTTGCAATCTTCGTCGGAAGAACATTTTCTTAAACATTTTTGTCCCTGAAATAAAATTTATTATAATACGAAATAGTTTAAAATTTAACTTAAAAAGTTCGTATATTCATTATTTGATGTTATTAAAATTTAAACAAATACCAATAGAGTTGCCTTGTTCTTCATCTCGAGGACACAGTGTCGACGGAGAATTCCTCGGGTTCTTGTAGACCTTATTTCCGTCATTCCCTTCATCTTCAATTTCGGACGAGTCGTCTTCATCATCCCAATCATCATCATCTTCATTTGGTGTTGGAGTTGTGGAATTTCCAAAAACTGCAAAAAAAACATTTTCTTGGTGAGTCTAGTGGTAAAATACAATTTTTAACCCACATTTAATAAAGTAAAATAATACCTTTACGCCCTAGGGAGTATTTTTAAAAATAAACGTGATAAAGATTTTTTTTTATCTTGGGACAGTCCACGAAGGCTGATGCCTAAGTACTAACGTACCGTGGGTGTCTTAAGTGTGGTGAGAGGGAGTTTGTTCACACGGGACTTAAATTTTTGGAGGTTGGGAGAAGAAGGAAAAACTCCTGCCGGTTCCATAGTCTTGACATTTTAGAGATAAAGGAACGAAGAAAGCGGGAAGTTCGGGTCTCTCCAACTAAACTGTAAAAGGGTACATAAAAGTTGCACTACGTGTTGCTGCAGAACCGAAGCCGTGAAAATACCTATAGAAGAGCGACAGATCCCCTACAGCTCGACGGTGGGCAAGAAGAGGAAGCCTGTCCATGAACGTGGGATCATTAATAAGACGAACGACTCTTCTTTGAATGGAGTACAGAATACTAAGTGTTGTAGGGAATGCCATTCCCCAAACATGAGAACAATATTCTAAAGAGGGTCTGATTTGGGATACATACAGAGTATACAGATTGGAAGAAAAGAAATACTTTCTAGTCGAAAGAAGAATCCAAGCTTTTTTGAAGCTGCCGAGGCTATGGATGTAATGTGCTTGTGCCAGCTGAGGTTATTCTTAAAAGTAACGCCGACAAGATTAAACGACTCTTTGTTCTGCAGAACTTGGCCGCTCATATGTAACGGATGAACATTGGCACACTTTTTTCGCGACAGCAAAGATGACTGTCTTCGAGGCATTAAACTGAACAAGATTTTTGGCGCCCCAATCCAAGATAAGTTTAAGGTCTTGTGAGAGAGATATCTGCATTGGTCTACGCTTGGTTTATAAATCAGAATTACATGGTGGCTTAAGAAATTAAATACTAGAGTGGAGGGTACTATCGTCAGCAAAACTATAAATGGGATTGATTGTGGAAGAGAGAAGATCGTTAATGTTTAGAAGAAACAGCGTGCGGGTGCTAGAACTGAGCCCTGGGGCACCCCAGCCTTAATTTGGTAGAAGCCAGAAGGAAGAATGACCATCTACAGTAACTGATATACGTCAATTAGAAAGGAAACTGGAGATCCAAGAGCAAAGCTTAGGTAGAAGACCGTGAGAAGGAAGTTTGTTAAGAAGCCCATCATGCCAGACCTGATCGAAAGCGTTAGATATGTCAAGAGCAACGATCTGGATAGTGATGAGCGAGACCGGTCTTGGTCTTGCGGTCGCCTTCTCGCTTGCAAGACCAAGACCAAGACCGGGGTATGCAAGACCAAGACCGAGGGGTGCAAGACTACGCAAGACCAAGACCGGCCTGCAAGACTCTTGCACTTTTGTCACATTTTTTTTTTATAATATTCAATTTTTATATTTCATACAGACATGACAAAAAATGTGTCGAGAACTGCCTAAAAAGGCGATTATTTTATGAGTAACAGGTTTTTAAAAAAAATAATAATTAAATCGATCACTTCGTTTTTTAATAAAATTATCTAAAAACGATAACTAGTAGATTCAGTAACATGTTTCAAAAATAATAAGATTGTGACTCAGTGGTCCGACAAAGCTCGATATTTCCAAAACCGTTTACGACAGAGAAAAACTAAGAGTACAAAAGTTATAGAAGCTGAAAATTACTTACCAATTCCTAATGTTTTTTTTTATTTAGGTATCTAGGGTTGCCACTTACTGGATCAAAAATTTCGAAAATCCAGGAAAACATTATTTTTGTGCCACACTGTAAGAAGTGGCATCATTAGATTGCTCCTTTAAACTAAGATATAAATGTAAAAGTGATGGTTTAATAAAAATATATTTGTCATTTTATGTAGGAATACTTTTTTAATTTTTTACAATTTTAAATTTCACTTCCGGTTTAGACGGAAAAGTCAAAACAATGCCAAAAGTATAATAATGACGTCATTTTTGTCAAAACCGAAAATGATATATAAAAAACCATCTACGTCGACATTGTACCTATATGACAGTTCAAGAATTTCCAGCATAATATACAGGGAAGCGATTTTTTAATGAATTTTTTGTTATATTTTTTCTATTTTAGGTTAAAAGCTAAAAATAAGGAAGTTTTCTTGAGTGGTAGTGGACTTATTAGAAAATTCTGAAATAGAAAATAATTTTACATTTTACGCCCTTTTTTCTATAATTTTTGTATATTCAGTTACCATTATGAACGGTTTCAGATATATCGATCTTTGTCGCACTATCGAGTCACCTTGTATATGCAGAATGTTTATAAAGTATTTGTACAAACTTTGTACGGCAAATGTTTGACTAATTTGAACATAGAAACTTTATTTGAACTAAAAAGCTTCCTGAATACCTTTTTTTTAATTAGAAACCAATGTTTACATATCAGAATCATTTTCATGGAAATTTTACATCTGGTTGAAATTAAAAGTTTTTTTTCTGCCCTCAGAGTACTTAGTATTGTAATTTTATATGCTTCTTCAAAGAAAATTTAAATATTTCCTATCACTAAAATGAAGCGCTATAAATAAATAAACCCCTACATTTAAAATATCCTTTTTAATCAAATAATTTAAATGTACATGTAAGGTTAAAATTGGTATATTTTAAAATTTTAAAGCAAAAAATATAGTCTCCATCTGTATTTATTTGTAAGTATTAAAAAAATATAAATTTTATTTAAGATTGCTTAGTTTAAATTATTACTACCAAAAAAAAGCAAGACCAGCAAGACTCTTGCAGAAAGACCAAGACCAAGACCAAGACCGGGTGGTGAAGGCGAAGACCAAGACCAAGACCTTCTTTGGACTTGCAAGACCAAGACCAAGACTAGCCCGGTCTTGGTCTTGGTCTTGCTTTGCTCATCACTAGAGCTGGAATTCACCAAGAAACTCAAGGGACTTGTTCCAGTTGTATGAGACAAAGGAAAGAAGATCATTCTAAGGATCCATAATATTTATCATGTAAGATCCTATGTTTTTCCAGATACTTTAAGATTTGGGAATTAATGAATTTTTCCATTACTTTGCAAACAACAGAAAGAATAGATATAGGTCTATAGTTAGAAGGGAGAGTTTTGCATCCTTTTTCGGAGACAGGTTGTACACATGCAGCTTTCCAACTCTCCGGGAAAATTCCCGTGTCGTAAGAGATTCGAAAGAGGCGAGTTAGGATGGGTGCAAGCTCGGGAGCACATTTTTTAAAGACGATTGCTGGTAAGGATTGGTAGAGATCAATTAAGTAAGAGGACAATATATAGAAAATTGTTTTATTATACAAATTTTTAATTAGTTTTATTGATAATAAATAAGCTCTATTGAAAACCTTCTAATTCTATTGTTAATTATAATTTGTTGACATATCCGTATCCAGAGCCTCCCTTCTATTTGCATACATATATATCCACATTAGCTTTATCTAAACCCAACAGCATTTAGACACACAAGTATACAAAATACACACAATAGCATAGTTAGTCGAGTTCGTCGAAAGCCAACAAACACTATAAACATTGTGGTTTATTTTCCGCAATGTGTCGAAACAAGTAACCCGCAGCAGTAAAGGAATATAAAGGAATATACGGAGCGGAAACGATGATATTCTGGCACATTTGTTACATCGTGTTTCGTGGATTATGAGGTGAAAGACGGTAAATGGGGCTTAAAAAGTTACGCGAATACATGCTTACTAATAATTTTCAGCTTCCTGATGGTGTTATGTTGGATAGTTTGGCGGAATATTAGCGTTTTAAGGTTTACACTCTTAAAATATTTTATATATAAAAGTCTCGTGAACCGTCTCAAAATAAAAAAAGTAAATTAGTAAAGTTTTAGTATTTATAATCGTGCAAACGACGAGAAAGATTTTTTTTTAAATTGAGCAGTTATGTATGGCTTGATATGCGTTTTAAATATATTCTATTAAAAACTGGGGTCCAATTTCAAACGAAACTATCGATACCATCATATCTAAAATATGGGACATACTGTATAAACATTTTTTTTAGAGGGAGACTCTTACTGTACACGCATCACCAATTTCTGACACCTGTAAATCTATAGAACTTTTTGACAAATTCTAAATGGGGACAAAATCTTAATAGTCAGATTACCATCCAGACTATTCGGTCAGATATTCCTATTATTCCCGGTCACATTCGTCCCCAGGTCTATTTCTGGAACAGACACAATATGTGTGTGTTTTGTCGGAGACAGGCTGTCTAAATTTATTCGGAATTTACTTGCAACGTGGTTATATCATAAATCTTACAGGGAGAGACTAAACAACAAAATTAAAACCAGATTTGCTTTTTTACTACCAATTTATTTTAGAAAATCAGGAACTTAGTGGAAATTTTTTTTTATTTTTAAATATGTTGCGAGTCTCCTTCTTCGTGTGAGAGGCAAGGAAACTCTCGGTTTAGTAGTTTACTCGTTAAACGGTTTTTCTTAAAAATTGAATGAAATTGAAATAAAGGTCTTTTATCTAATTGAAAAAACGAAATTTTATCGTCTATGTACTAAAGCCATGCATTTAGTTTGGAATATTTCGAAAACGGTTATTACGATATTTATTAAAAACTAATGTATTATGAATAATAGTATAAATTTAAAAAAACTTAATTTTTTGATCGTTTTGTTAGACAGATATTGATTTTTTAAAGTTTAGTAGGTCTGTTTGGTATTAAGAATAGCTATTTATGTATCAAGGGCGTTACTGGGACTATAATGCCCTGAAGGTCGAAATAGCCCGAGGGCCTCTGGCCCGAGGGCTAGATTTCGACCTGATGGGCATTATAGTCCAGTAAAGCCCGTGGTATACAATGCTTTATGTTTTACCCAAAAAGAGTTTTTCAATGACTAATTACATTATTTATTCGCTAATATAAAAATAAGTTGCACCTGTACCTGTATACGTAAGTAGATAATGACTGGTGTTAAGTTTGACTTTGATGTTTCTGTCAGTTAGTCAGTTGGCTTTTTTTATTTAACGATTTGCTCAAAATGGAAGAAATTCCACAAAATATAAGAGAAAAGGCCATAAAAGCGACCGAAAATCTTTGCCAGTTAAATCAAGGCAACAGTATGATCGGGAGTATGGCATATTTGGTATTTGGAAAGATGCGAACGCAATTCTTCAAATAACCGAAAACGTTTTAATGGCATATTTGCAGGAACTGGTAAGTTATTGATTTATTTTAATACATATGTTTAACAAACTTTATTATTTTTAGTCGGAAAAATACAGTCCGAACTCTCTTGGGCCAAGTATTCCACCCTAAGGTCTCGTTGATGGTCTATGAAAATATAGACATTTCGCAATACCTCCCTCTCATATCTTTTTTAAAAGTTAAGTCGAAAGGATACGCCCGAAGAAGTCTAAAGTTTTGAAGGAGAACAAATATTAAAATTTATTAAGAAGGCTCCTGATGATATTTTACTTGGTACACAAAGTCATATTGGTAATGGGTGTTTTTGGAGGTTTAAGACGAGATGAGTTGGTCAAAATGACCATTGATGACATTGAAGATAGAGGAAAGTCTTGGTTATAAGGTACCAGAAACAAAACTTCAACTTCAAAAAATTTACATCATTGAAGAAGATTTAGGCGCTTTAAATTTAATAAAAAAGTACACAACATTAAGACCAGCGGGAAAAAAGGAGCGAAGAATCTTTCTTACCTATAGAAAAGGGGCGATGTAAGTCAACCCATTGGAAAAAATACCATAGGAAGCTCCCAACATTGATCGCAAAATTTTTAAAAATGGATAAGCAGAAGCTTACACCGGCCACTGTTTGCGTCGCACATTTAACTTTTCTTGTTGAGGCAGGTGCTTCGTTTGAAAGCTAAAACAACATGGGAAATGGAAAGCTCTTCAGTAGCTGAAGGAAAATAGAAGAAAGTATTTCATCCAAAAAAAAAGTAGCCAAAATGATTGCCAATTCAGTTAATTCCGAGGTTAATTCCGTATCAAATATTGAAAATTTTTAATGGACTGTTTTTTTACAAAATAGCGTTAGTGCTACCACCGCTGCTACCATCACAAAAAAAACCGACCACTATAGTGGGATCATACATTTTCCGGGGAAATTTTAAAATTGTAATTTTTATTTTGGAAATAAAGTTTAATTTTTAGTATTGTTTTAAAAAAAAAATTTTTTTAAAACTTGATCTTTATTGTGAGAGAAATAAAATTGGATAAGCAATAAAATTTCCAATTGGATTTGGCATTATAAGGGGGATTATCAAAAGCCCGCTTTAATGCCCTAGGTGGATAGCAGGTATTACTATCATAACATATTCCCTTTTAAGGTATTATAGATCAAAAAAGATAGGGAAAACATAAATAGTTTTTTTTTCTTCTCCAGGGTGAAGTTGATTATATTTGTTTAAAAAAAGACCTTATTTTACTAAAAGGTTTAATTTATTATGGGACCCGACCCTTTCGGTTAAACAACCCTTATCGAGGGATCGCCATCACATTTTTCATAAATTGGCTGCCTTTTATTCAAAATTCATCACTCTTCTCCACCCCTTTTTCCTATAGATTTTATTAATAAAGAAACATCATTTCAAAAATTTCAAAAATAACGGTTACTCCAAAATGTTAATAAACCACTAATTTAAAAAAAGTTTACCAAAGAAAAGGGGGATGATCAACTGTAGGGATGAGTCAATTCCACCTTGGCAATCTTTTAGATACATTAAATTAACAAAATACAGGGATGCGCAAAAAATTCGGAATAAAATTAATATCTTTTTTAAACCCGTAACTTAGGAAAAAAAAGCTGAAACACGCAATTGATTTTAAATTGTACGCATTTTTTGGCAAAAATGAAAAATTTTTTTTAACCCCCCAGCTGCAACCCTTCCCAACTTTTTTT
>JAHBCN010021899.1:0-13838 GCA_019359885.1 Listronotus oregonensis | reverse complement strand
AGTGTACATTTCTTAGCTAAGTCAAGCTACTCAAGCATTTCTCTGTGTCGAATTTAATTTGATATGTTTACGTAAAGTTTAAAGGTAAGGCAAATTGGTTAAAGGTGATTAGAAAGGACCAGGGCAGAAGTTAGCTGGAGTGGTGATGGAAGTAAATTGTATTTATTGTAAGATATTGGCTGATAAACAAGGTAATATCCGAACAAATTAATAAGATAGTTCGTAAATAATCTCTACGAAGTGTCACAGAAGTAACAAGTGATCCAAAAACTGTAAATAACTTTCAACTTTAACTTTAAATATACTGATTTTTATAATGTTAAATACAATATCTAATGGTGACGTAACCGTTTCGGTTTTCTAATGAAAGTCAAATAAAGTTCTTTGTTAAATTAAAGTAAATTTTGTAGTTGTTTTTTCTTTGTACATTTTTATAAAATTAGTCTTTTAAAAAATTAGTGAACCGCTGACATTGTCATTAGACAATAAACTACGTTCAATTTTCAAACCTCTTGACAAATGAATTAAGGCTGTCAATGCCTAGGGAAAGAGTGATTTTAAATCCTTCTTTTATCTTGGATATTTTTTTAAGTAAACAAAAACTTAAATTATTTGTCAAAGGCAAATTTTATTTTTGAATTGTTGATACGCCCCATTGGCGTATCGCAAGAATTGGTAGTGTAGTAATTTGACAAATTTATTGTAAATAAAACTTGTGTATATTAATGCTTTACTAACATCTCATTTAGCAATAGTCATTCTACAGGGCGTTCAAACCTTAAATTTGCTCCTATTGGGTTGCAGTTTATATTTAGCCGGTAGCAGAGTTTGTTGGCAACTATTAACGTTTCCCCACTAGCTGTTTTTCTAAATATTATATCTAAAATCTTCATAAAAACCTAAAACTTCTGTATAAACTACTTTCTTCTATTTTTTTTAAATACTGTCATTAAAAAGCATGGCAAATTATATGGAAAAACCTTAACATTGGGAAACTTACAAAAACATTTTTGTTTCTTTTTTTTGTGGTGTTTTTTTGTGTATTTTTGGGTATTTAAGACCTCTTCTTTAAAAAAACAATTGTTGCAATTGTGCAAATTTTTGACGGAGCTAGCAACCAAATACCCTCACGATATTTCCTAATAGAAAGCAAAAGAACTGTCTCTTATTTTCTTATTTAAACTGTTGTACGAATTATTTTATAAAACTAAGTTTCTCTTAACGAAATGAAATTTATTTTATTAAGTTCAGTATTTACGGTAAAACGAGCTCGTTGTTTTGCAAGTTAATGCACTTTCTGGTTTTACGGCCATTATATATTTAATTAAGTTATAAGTTGCCGGATCCGGAGTTAGTTGGAAACTGGCCCCGAGCTCTCTATAAAACTTTTGTAGTTAACCTTCCAAAGGTTCGTGTTGTAAATATGCCTCATGCTACATATAAATTAAATAAAACAAAGTGTTACTCAAAAAGACTTAATTATAGTTGCTTTTTCTAGACGTGTATCTATTTAAAATAATTATTTGGGTAAATTATATTGATAGTCTGATATCCAGCCGCTGAAATCTGCAATTATCTGTTTGTTTTGATAAAACTTAATTTTTATGATTGATACATTATAGTTAAACAAATTATAACAGAGTTGCCTGACAAAAGAGTGACCGCAAAGTTAGCCTATTTGCTTACCCATGCCAGAGCCCTTTAAACCAAAATTTTTTATGTCAAATTATTGGTAATAAAAAACCCTTTTTTGGGCATTATATAACCCCCCAAATTTGGGGGGTTTTAAAAAAACCAAAAAAATATGCTCATTTGGGTTTTTTTATTCCCCCTAATTTGACATAGGCAGAATATTTTTAGGATTTTTTTAAAGATTTCTGGCAAGAGTGAGAAAATAGGCTAAAAATATGCTGTTTTTGGGTCACTCTTTACTTACCGGGTGATTCAGAAGCATGACTTACCCCCCTCCCGTGCATTGACAAAACAAGATATAAACAGATAGAATTGTTCAAAAATAGGTACCTATTTCCTCAAATTAATTCCTTATAACTAGAACCCTTTGTTTTTTAAATATTTTACCTTTAAAACACCTTTATTTTTTCAAGCAAATTAAAAAACAACGGCAAAACAAAATATTTACAAAGTTTACATTAAATAAACCTTAATTTAGATAACGGAAACAGAATTACAAATCTAGTTTCATGCAATTATTTTAATTTTATTTTCATTTTCCATCTGCATTAAAATAATTAGTTTTACCTAAAAAGTTTACTGTTTTGCAACTTAAATTCTTGCTAGCTTTATTAAATTTGTGAAAATATCACGCGATATTGTTTCGTTATAGCTTTTGCAGGTATTTTATTTTGTTGTTTTTTATTTCGCATAAAAAATTATTATAGATATATTTTTCTAATGCTGGCCTTGTACAGTTATGAAGAGTTTTATTAGTTAGCAATCCAAGTTAAAAACTCTTGCCTCAATTAAGCACCACTTTCCAGCAGATTAGGAAAGTTGGACAAAAATATACGGTTAGTATGTGTGTGTAGAAGATGAGTGACGGGTAGTGAACACCCTGTCCCATTCTGTGCGGTTTGGACGTCACAATAAACAGTACCTAGAAATGTAATATTTCTTCTTCTTCTTCCCTGGGAGCCGTCTTGATTAACTACCGGAGGCAGCCTCATGGGCTTTTTGTGCCTAATGTTGTTCCTTCCACAAGTCTGTATAACTCCGAGACTGCTTGGTTGATATATTCCTGTGGGTTCATTTCCGGTTGCCCAAATAATGCCTGTCTTTTGTGATTTAATGTTTTACATTCGCACAGGATAAAGTAGGCTGTTTCTTTCCCCTCGTGGCACATTCTGCAACTTGGGTCCCCATTGTATGAGCCTATCTTGTGTAGGTGTCCTCTTAGGTTATCATGCCCTGTTAGCAACCCTACTGTTATGCAAAGTCTTTTCCCACTTTGTGTGAGTAGTTCTTCCTTCGTTCTTTTGGATGGGCTTCTTATGAAGCTTTTTCCATGTCTAATTCTACTTAGGTTTCCCCAGTATTCTTTGTGTTTGTTTCGGATCCATTCCCTGGTTTGCCCTCGTGCTGTGGTTTCGGTCACTCCAAAGGCAGGTTCTGGCCCAAAGTATGGTGTGGATGATCGCTGTCTCGCTAGCTCATCCGCTTTTTCGTTGCCTTCAATCCCCGAATGTATTGGTACCCACAAGAGAGTTACTCTGGTGCGTTCTCCCAGGACTTCTGCTTCTTTTTGGCATTCACATGTCAGCTTGGACGTTACCTTGGGGTTTACTCGTGTCCCTAGTAACGCTTGGCTGTCTGTTATTATGCAGATCTGCTTGTTTTTATAAGCCCTTCTGTTTTTTTCTTTTGCAAAATGAAGTAAAGCATATATTTCCGTTTGAAATACGGAACTGTGTGTTCCTAGTGGAATGGAGAATTGTGAATTCCTCATGTCACTGTATACGCCCGCTCCAGTTCCCTGCCCGGTTTTGGAATTGAATTGGAATGTAATATTACCGAGATATCAATGGGGAGCAGTTAGATGGTAGTAGTGGTAATTATTTTTAAAATGTTTATGGTGGAACCACCCAAAAGGTTTCTAGAATGTAATAACTGCTAACCGTTTCAATAGTTAAAATAGTTAAGGGAAACTGAAGAAGACATCTAATATTTACGTTTTTTTATGGGAAACTTTTATTTAATAAATTTATTTAAAAAATAAAAAATAAACCTTTAGAAGACCTACCAAATATATGTACCAAAATACATTTAAGTCGCTTAGTAATGCGCCAGACCAAGTTCCGCTCTGACGCACGTAGTATCTATATTACACAAAAGGTTTAAGCGTATTTTCCCTCCTATCATAATTTCGTTATCGTTTAAAATAAAGATATGATATTTGGTATGTTAATTCAAATAAGTATTGTTACTACCTGTATCAAAATTAAGAAAGATATGTCAAGTGATTTTGAAATTCACCTATTTAATTACTGACTGACTAACTTACTCATTAATTTATTAAAATAATGTGGCACTTCCCGAGAAAGGAGAAATTTTGTATGTAAGTTAAGTTAATGACATAAAAAAAGAAAAAATAATAAAAAAATAAAAATAAAGTTTAAAATGCATTTTATTTAACAAACTTAAAATAAAAAGAGATCATAATAAAAACAATTATCTAAAATAAGAGGCTATCCTATCTAGAAATTTCAGCCTCTTAAAGTATTGAGATCTAAAATTAAACCAAGTTTTTTTTGAACTGGAAAGTTTTTAACTGATTTGTCTCTATTAATAACAAAAACTGTAATAATAAAAAAACCTTTATTAATACAGACAGATCAGTAAAAACCTTGTTAAGTCAAAAAATAACATTTTAATGAACTGGTTTAAAATTAAGTCTTTGAGACTTCGCAGAATAATCAAAAGTCTTATAGGCACAAAACCCAAAAACCCCCCCCCTCAGTCGGTTGCCTAACCAAACTATTTAATACGCTAGTCGAACTTCTGGCAAACCAGACAATCACTATACTTAAGCCCAATATGCCGTAAATATTAAACGATTCTTTTTCCTTACCTCCTTAACCTTTCCACCACCGAACAAAGCGTGCCATGTAACTGTTTTGTGTTTACGGGTTGTAAAACCCTTTGGTCGTAATTCAGATACCTAAACAATTACAATCCGTTACCTCTTCAAACTTAACAAAAGAACTTCACCTTTAACTCTTCTTTAACTCCACCCCACACCAAAGCCTGCCATGTAAATTTTTCCTGCTTACTGGTTGTGAAACCGTCCAACCATGAATCCCACGGCCAGCTAAACGATCACTACCCAATTCCCTTTAACCCCACCACTTCAATCTCCTCTCCCCCACCCTACGCTGTACCAAAGCATGCCCTATGACTCTCCTGCTTTTAGGTTGTAAAGTTGTTTAATCAGGAATTCCATCCAATAAATGTGTGTGTGTATATATCTTGTATTCAGTGAGCGACTAAAATATTAAACACAAATTCTAGTCTGCAATCAGAATCCTCTTCGTTTAGCTCATTTAATAACCTTACTTGTACGGATGATAGTTTTCTTCCTTCAATACACGCAAAGTTGTTCATTGGTTAACATCATGATTTAAAGCTTCTTTAGAAAATGCACAAGGGGGATTATCCTAAACTTCTAAGAAAATGTCCAATCTCGTTTTTTTATTAACTTTTAAACGTCGTGAACGATCATTGACTGTCCCTGTTTCTTTAAATTTTATTTCAATTTTACTTACAGTACTTTCTGTAATAAGCATTTCTGGATCTTTTGCGTTAGAAAACTTACAAACATCTTCTGGAGTTCTTGTTTTGTCTCCATATACTATTAAAATTAAAATTTCTATTTGTTAAGTTTTATTTAAATGTGCCCTATTTACTTTAATTAGTTAAGTTAATACAGTTAAAGCTAGTTATATTATATGCGACATGAATCATGCGTAGAATTTGACACAGAGTTTTAAAATGGATTTAAGAAAATAATATTTCATTAAAAAAAAAAAACAACCTTGGTATCCAAATCTGCTTTTTAACGCAACCTGTATATTTTCTCTTTAGGGCAAAAAATTCGCAAGAAAAAAATATGTGTGCGAGCATTTTTTTTACCCAATATCTGATTTTTAAATGAATTTGTTTTATATTTTAGCTCGCTTACTGTATATCTTGTGATGAATTATAAAATCTTATGAGTCGAGTTAAAACAAAGGGTTAGTTTTTAAATTACCTACACATCGCTTAAATGGCATGTTTGACGCATGCCACTTCACAAGCGCTCCAATTTTCAGAATTTTCGAAAATAATAAAGTTGTAGGCTACGCTACAATTAACCCACTAAGAAAGTTTTAGAGGAAATATGTTTTATTCAAAATTTAAAGCCGGGACAGATATCTATAAACCTATAAAACTTATGGGTAAAATTAATGACCTACCTTAAAATTAAAAATTTTATATGCTCTCCTGTTAGAAAATTAAAAAAAAGTATGAACTTTTAGGTATATAATACAAATTTTACATTAAACGTACAGTTAGTAGTATTTCACAACTTTAAACAGTGGTCAGAAAAAAAACATTTATTTTTACCTGCAGTTCACGCTAAAACTCGAAATATCTGATTTTAAACGCTGCTTTGATGTTTTTTTGGTTCGTGTTGCATGATTCCTGCATATAGACAAGCGGTTGATTTGTTTTCTCGTTTGTTATTACAGGACTGTAAACCTCTGTTTGGTACGCCCTGGTCTATAGTCTAGACTTTAAATTGCACGTCGGCAATTGGCAGGTTCATAATATCTGTTTTTATTTCGGTATTTGAAAATGCGTTGCAACTGAATTTCTAAATGTTTATTACATTTTAACAACTTAATATACACAATATTTGAAATATAGTCTTATACCGGGTGTTTTTTTAATATTGGAAAAATTTCACAGACAGACTACTTGGGTGAAAATAAAAAAAAGAATATCTATACATATATGTTTCACACTGTCTAAACTTTTGAACTACAGTGCGGTAAAGTTTTAGGAAAAAAAATTAAATGATTTTATTTTATGAAATGTAGACCATAAGGGAAAAAGACGGAATGTCATAAAATATCAATTACGAGAATTATCGAAATATCAAACTGTAGGTTTGGAACTTCTAAGATTCTTTAACATAAAAATGAAATGGTTAAAATATGTTGAATTTTGTTTATCAAACTATCTGCATTAAATAAAAATATTGTGCTTTGAAGTACATACAAACAATACACAAAAAAACTTAAAAAAAAAACAATTATTTTTCACAAAAATGAGAAATGTCCTAAACAACTCAATTTTCAAAGTAAATAAGGTTCACCTCAAATTTAGGAGTTCAATTATCATAATTATAGTATTGGGTTTGTTTAGTTCCATATTGATTTTACACCTAAAAGTAGTATTTTATGAGTAATCGTACTAAATTCCAAAAAAAAGATCTTACCTTCGCAATTTTACTATTTTTTTTTCATTTCTCTTAGGGGCATGAGGTACCTTCTCATTATAGTTCTGGATGTCCTGAAAGCAGAACACTTTTAGAGCTTGCAGATCTTTAATTTTAGTGCAGACGGACATTTATTGTTTTTCCCTGGGTTCCATATTTTAGACGTGGCTACTAACGGACTGTGCCGTGTTCTTCTACAGGAGATGTCTTTATAATGAAAAATAGATGTAGCTCCACTAGACGGCGATGCTAACTTAATATTTAGTATTTTGTGACATTCCTTGTTTTCCCCTGTGATCTTCAAATCTGAGTAGACATAGATGCATAAAATTTAGAATAGATGTTTATATTTCGTTAAGACTTCTTAACAGCAGTATTTATAGTTATCTGCTGCCTTAAAGTGGGGTAATATCTGTTCCCTTATTATTTTTTCATCGGATCTTTTTCTGGTGTCGAAGGGTAATGTTAAGGTTTTACCTAACTAAAAACTTTTTTTCTGCACTTTAAAGCAATGTAAATAGACAATATAAAACAATCCAATAAAAATGCCATTGGGGGTTGCAGATTTCACACTTTTCCAAAGTAGCAGATGATTAAAAATAAAGACTACAAAAAAGAAAGAGAAGGACTCAGTAGCATTTATTCCGCACGTAAAGAAATTATGTAATTCTAAAATGGCAAGAATCTTTTATGAAGAGTTGCCCCACACAATTACCGCAAACATAAAGAAAAATTCCGCAGCTGAAAGAAAAATCAATAAAAAACATAACATCGAAAATGATTTTATTTTATATTTACATTATATATCACAGATTTGTTAGTGGTTTACACACTATATTACCCAGTATTTATATAAACCATTTTAATTTTTAGTTTAATAAATATGCCAATAACCTACCCAAAATTTGGTTTTAAGTTTAAAATTTAATTTTCTTGAAAGTATAAATATGTGACCATCCTATTCCCTGTACTCTCCAAATATTTTCAGTGGGCCTAAAAAAACATTAACATCTATTGTAAATGTTAGGTGTCTATGTTTATCCATATTAGGAATATCATTTTTGAAAACTTTTTTTTATAAATTTTTTTCCAAGGAGTTATTTTGTGAAATTTTTCGCAATATTAAAGGAACACTCTGTATATTCATTATATGTATATAAAGAGCCGTTATATGTTATTGAAAACGACTTTTTATTTTTCAAAATATTTTCCTTTATGATCTACACATTTTTAGATGCCTTCGAACCACTTGTCAAAGCAAGTTTTTATTTTGCTTGAGACACCACTAAAATATGGCTTTTAAATGCATGAACAATTTTCACGCAATTTATTCCTATATTTGGAGACAAAAATTATATTTGGTGACAAATTTTGGTTGGACGAAAGGTGACCGGGCCTAAATAGTCGGTTGTTTGACGAGATGTGTGACAGCTGGTACTTTCTTGGTAAAGAATGATCTAACGGCGCTTATTTGCTTTCCTTATTTTAACAAAGACTTAGGGTAAACAACTGGTTGCGTTGATCGTTTTTCCAAAGGCACTAGTGCCACATAAATAGTTTTTTCGAAATAACAGGAGATCATTTCTTCCGAAGTGCTTCGAGCACGAACAACTTTTGTTGGATTTGGTTTATCTTAAAACACCCATACAGCCGACTGCTGTATACTTTTCTGCTGAAACGCATAAATCCATGATTCGTTACCTGGTGAATTTTACACACGATCTTGAAAGCACCACCTTTATCGTTTGTAAGAATTTGTTTGCACCAACCGGCACATTTTTTAGATTTTACCTTTTAATACAACCTAATGGGTATGTAATATTTAGTATATGCAGGCTGTGCTAGCCTATATGTAGTGTCTAAAAGTTCTCTTAATCTCACAGGAGTTTATGTGACAATCTTGAATAATTTATTTTGGCACAGCAATAATGTTTTCCGACACATCAATTGATTTTGAACGACCTTTACGACTTTCGTCGTTAAGCGAACGGCGACTATGTTTCATATCCATATTTATATATTATATTTATATTATTCACACATATGTTATAATTTACAATTTAATGTGCAATCGTCTCAAATACGAGTAAATTAAATTTTAAAACTATTAGCATTTTTTAAAAATATTGTCTTTTAATTCATTATATTTTTAACACTTGCTGGTATATTATTATAAATTTTATGTTCAAGGTAATTTTCAAATCTTAAATTTATATTTTTGTTGCTAGTGGGTACCATTATTAGTCCAGGAATCAGTAGGGAACGCTAAATAAATATTAAAAAAAAATGTTGATGTTAACAATATGATTTAAATACTTTTAAGACCATCCTGAGCAAGTATCTATCTATATAAATTGTTAATAATAATATTTAATATTTATAATGAAAATATTTAAACGATAAACTATACAAATAGTAACATAGGAGATCGAGAAATGTTAAGCATCCTGCAAGGTATATGACAAACAGATAGAGAAGGTACTTTTTTTCAATCAAAATAAAGTTTAATTTTTTTTTTAGTTAAATTTTAAATGGAAAGAAATGGGTATAGTTATTGGACCAAAAAATATATAACATAAAGTATCCGTGTCTCCATGTTATCTCCCATTGCCTAGAGCAGGGGTCTCCAAACTACGGCCCGAGGGCCACATCCGGCCCGCGGACAGATTTTGTCCGGCCCGCGGAGAGCTAGCATACTTGAAAACTCCTTTTAGAGAACAAATAATTTTTATAGCAAATTAAATTTAGTTTACTGAAGTATTCTAATTTTATGTTGAATAATTATTAATATGACATCTACATTGATATGGTCATGGGCTAACTCCGCTAACTCATAACATTCTTGTAGGCTTATTGTTATTGTTTTTGTGATAAGTTGGATAAAGAAACACAGAATTGTAATGAGTAAAGACATGTATAATATGCAGAAAATTTACTTCAGTATATAATAACTAACAAATTATTGAAATGAATCCAACTAACATTTTATACATTTTAAATAATCACATAACTTATAACAAACATAATGACATATGAAATACTAATGAGATTTATGTAATTGAGATTTTCCACTGACAATAGTTTGTAGTTGTGGACTAATTTTACTAGTACCAATTATTAAAAGAGATTTAAGATGCTCATCAGTTAATTTCGATCTGTAAATATGTTTTGTGTACTTCATTTTGGAGAAGGTTTTCTCACACAAATAAGTAGTACCAAAAACAGAAAATAGACCATGAGCAAATTTATGCAAATTATCAAATTGTGCCAGTGGAAGACTCTTATAAAATTCCAACAAAGATGAGTTTTGATATTTGTTCTTAATTATATCACTGCATTGCAGATCAATCATTTCCATTTGAAGTTCCGGGGCTAGGGTTTCAATGTCAGTATCAAAAGGATTCTGAAAATCTTAATTGATTCGCAATGGCATCAAAGTCCGAGAAACGAGTATCAAAATTTATCTTCAAAGCACTCAAAGTTTCGATTGCAAAATCGATAGGAAACTCAGTCTCAGAGGTGTGGCTGAATATTTCACATGTTTTAAAATGTGAAAAACATTTACTTCGTAGTTGTGATTGAAACAGTCTCAATTTCTTCCGAATGATTTGATATTAGTGTATAAATCAGGAAGAAGCTGGTTTTCCTGCATCCCAAATTCAGTTCGTTCCATGTTTTGTCAAATCAACATAGAATGCTAACTTCCACAGCCATGCGTTGTTTTGTAATTCAGTAAGAGGGCGATGCTCTTCATTCAAAAATTTCGATCACTGCTCGAAGTTCAAAAAGCGCTGAAGGACTTTCCCACAACTAAGCCAGCGTACGGCAGTATGATAAGGTAAGTCAGTTTCCCCAATCTCTTCAATAAATTGTCGGAATTTTCGGCGATTCAGCCCAAAAGATCTGATAAAATTAACAGTTGATATGACTGATTTCAGAACGTCAGACATATCCAAACATTTTCCGCACAAAGACTTTTGATGAATGATACAATGTAAGACTAATGGTTTTGAACCACCGTCATTTTCAACAGCCTTTGACACAAGAGCGACCACTCCTTTATCTTTCCCATTCATGTTTTTGCCTCCATCAGTTGTAATACATTTCAAGTTTTTCCATCGAAGGTTCTTTTGATTAATGGCCATTTCAACTCCTTTAAAAATATCTTTACCAGTAGTTGTGCCATGAATACTATACATATCAAGAAGTTCTTCGTGCACTTCATAACTTTTATCTACTCCTCGAATATAAATCAACACCTGAGCTGTATCTGACACATCCGTTGACTCATACAAGGCCAAAGAAAACCACTTAAAATGTCAATTTTTGTCGAACAGTTGAGAGGATATATTTTCAGCGATGTTTTCTACCCCCATACTGACAGTTTTTAATAAATTTACCTTTTCAGGGCACATTTCTTCGGCTACTGCAATTATGCATTCTTTGATCATTTCTCCATCGGTGAATGGTTTTCCACGTTTTGCAATTTCAAGAGCCACACGAAAGCTGGCACGAGGTGCAGCCTTTTGTTCAGTTTTGAGTTTTGTAAATGAAGATTGCTGCGATTTCAATCCGCGCTGCATAGCTTCGAATTTTTCTGTCCGCTAACTTCCTGTATATTTTAAGTAATTTTGAAAATGTTTTGATTCATAATGACGTTTAATGTTATATTCTTTGAGAACGGCTATGCTTTCATTGCAAATCAAACATAGCGCCTTGTTACTGGACTCAATTACGAAATACTGAATGTTCCACTGATCTTTGAATTTTCTGCATTCACTATCAATTTTTCGCTTCTTTTCCATACTACTAATTCACACACAAAAGCAACAATTCAAATCAAAATACTGTTATAAAGATGTCTTAAACTTAAACACACACAAACACGTTTTAAGGAGGTATGCAATATTTTATTTAACAACAGTGTCATAGGAACTGACTTGTGGTTGCGCCACTAGCCTTCTTATATATTCCAATTACTGCCATCTAGAAGTGAGTGGAAGACACCAGAACTTTCTCGAACCAACGAGATTATTCTATACGTGCTATTAGCGCCATCTGTTAGCGATAGAAGGTACTACCTCTTTCCGCTTGTGTCCACCAGATGTCGTGTCACGTTACTACTCATGGCTCGTACTCTACGACTAATCTAGAAATTACAGATAATGACAGGTAAATTAATAATATGCAGTGTTGCCGTTTTGCGGACTTTAGTCCGATTTGCAGCCTTTTTTAAACGTTGTGTACTTTTTCGGACTTTTTTTTCATCAATGGACTATTTCACTTCTTATCACCGGCAACAATGATAATATGGTTTTGGCCCTCGGAACTTACTGGAGTAATCAGTATGGCCCTAAGGCTGGAAAGTTTGGAGACCCCTGGCATAAAGGCACAAAGTGTGTTTTATTTAACATATACAATAAAACATTTTTAATCAATTTTAAGATGGATCGAAGTTTGTATACTTACTTGTACCAAAAAATATTGTTATTGGCGCAATTTTTATTAAAATTAGTTTTTTGCTTTCATCTTCTTCATTATTTATTTTATTAAAAATGTGTAAATATTTTTTCATGCTTATTAAAAAGCATATTTTTTGTTTTATACATTTTTTCGTGGCTCTTTTAGTTTTTAAGATATTTGTGTTTTTATTTTAAATTTTAATCAATATTATCTCGAAAACTAAAAAATTTACAAAAAATTTAATAAACAAAAATTACGTAATTTTATTAGGCCATTAATTTTGATTGTCTATATTTTTTTCTAAAATCAATAGTTTTCGAGTTTTACTGAAAAACCGTCTTTTTATGATTTTCCCTAAAAAAAATGCAATTTGAACCCCTTAAGCAAAGGTACCAATGCGGTTTTAAATTGACTATAGTTCATGCTAATATAAAAAAAATGTTTTATGCGTATCTCTTATTGGCCAGTTTTTAATGTGGCCTTCCGGACTAGAAGTAAAAATAAGTTGATCGATGCACTTCTGTATTGGTAATCCACGTTTAAAGTCGTTATAAACCATTGCACAAAAATTTTTACGACGAGTTTATCCTATTTTTCGCTGAGACACACTTTTCAAGTAACTGTAAACAACACATATCGCGCTTAAATAACAAAACGTCATAAAAAAAGGTATATGGTCAAAAATGTCAAACTTTCTAGTGGAAATATCAGGTGGCATTTGACAACACTCAGTGTTGCGAAAGCTCAAAATATAAATAGTACTCCTCATACAACCTGTTTATAAATCTTTACCGCAAAAAAATACAATACTCAACCCCATAAATCCTCCAGAGCAACAATCATAAAAAATTCTCAGCGCTCGAAAACAAAAACTCATTACATTAATGCACCAGGCCATAAAGAATTGCATTTAATGAAAATGGCCCCACAATGCTACTTGTTATTTGTTTTTTTAAAAGATTGTTATTTCATTTAAACGATGCACCGTGGTGATTATGACGTGTGGTAGTTTAAATTGTTAGCTAACACGCTGCAAGAGTAAATTAGTAAATTGCTTTTTAATGTTAGAAGCAGGTTTTTATATATTGAATATGGTTTAAAATTTTTATTTATTTGTGGCAGATTTATACTCAAAAGTTGGGTATGTTTTTCTTTTCCCGATAAATTAAATCTTATTGACAGGGTCCAGTGCATTTAAGCATTATTTACTATCTAGGAGAAATATTTAGTATTGTTCTACATTTAGATTTTTTTTTTGATCTCTGATATTTTTTTGGGTTTTTGTACCTTTTGTAATGTGCTATACTCAAATATAAGCTTGATTTTTACCACTTACCTTATAATTTTTAGAGAAAAAAAAATGAAAATTATAAATCAT
>JAHBCN010021898.1:0-13833 GCA_019359885.1 Listronotus oregonensis | reverse complement strand
AGAAAATATTGAACCAGAAACACTTACCACTGAGTGCATGGTAAGACCGTTGCTCACAACACTGTCATACAACACAGTTTAAAGTGAATTTATATTAAGATGTGTCGGGCATCTCTTTTTACGATTTTGTAAACTTTTTAAATGCTTAATCATACCCATCCAAGATCAATTACTATTCAATTGCATATTTAAATGAAAGGTTGTTTTCATATTTGCATCGAAAGATGCGCCTATTTTTTTACCTTAAGAATATACTGCTCTAAAAAATGTACACAAAAATTATATGGCACATTTTACTAAATGAAAAACTTTATTAAAGACTAATAAAAACATATATTTGTGCAATCAAACCAGTTTAAATCAAACTTAAATATACCTAGAAATGTGACTGTCCATTTATCTGATTTGTCCCGAGCACCTATTTGCATACGAAGTTTAATTTATTTTAAATATTTTTATTTAAAAATCAATTTTTATTATTCTAGAAATGTCGTATACTCAAACGTATACAAATACGAATACGAATAGTTTTAATTGATTTACAAAGACTGGTATAGGAGCATTCGATTTTGACTTTTGTATATTAATTACTATAAAAATCTAAGCTATCTTTAGTACTGGCTATGATTACATTTGGACAAATTTTGTATAATATGAGGGTAAGCATAGTGTTCAAAATTGTTTTAGGTTTTTACTTGTTACAGTTTAAAAAGATAATTCAAAAGAAACTACTAAAGATGGAGAATTTCCAGTGAGGTGTATGGTATATTAGTCGCTTAATCCATTTAACCAATAAATATTTGGGGCTTCTATACTAAGTAGTACTCGTACATAAGTTAGGGCTACAAACAAAAAATGGAAGTTACTTTTTTTTATTTGTAAATATCCAAAACTGCCAAAATATGTGTACTTTGTTTTAAATAGTAATTAAGTACGTCAAAACAATGTGTCTGTTAAAATATTGGATAAAAGATTTGGTAATATAAGAAAAATAGCGAAGGTATCTGCCGCAGGAGTAATTTAGGGATATTACTTTACTCTTCTTCAAGCTTTTTAATTTATATATATATATATATATATATATATATATATATATATATATATATATATATATATATATATATATATATATATATATATATATATATATATATATATATATATATATATATATATATGTAGTAATAATGGCAGTCTTTTTCAGTCTACTCGCTAGCTACGTAGTTTACCATGAAATATTTATGTATTATAGATATTGTCTTATAATACTACAAAATTCGTTTCGCATTACAAATTACAGAAAGCAAGTACATAACCCAAATCATATTGGGCAAATTCTGGACTTTAAGGGAAACCTGAAATAAAAATAAAAAGTATGATTAAATGACTTTTGGGTTTTTTAGCCCTCAAATTTCTGTTAAACTTGACGTTTTGTCAAGATTCACTTGCTGAATTAAGGTGGGTTCAAAGTTGTCAGATTCCCTGAACATTTTGACGGATTCACTAAAACTGAAAAGTTAGGAGTGAGAACAGCGTGTTCGTTATTTGTGAACTTTTAGTTATCTTCTTTGCAAGATATTATTTTCAAAATTTTAAGTATATTCATAAGTTAAGATCTTTTGGGAAGAAACGCAAATAATAATATTTAATTTAATTTTTATTTTTTTTTTTTTTTAAATAATTTCTGTATGTTTCTGTGTCTTTCAGAGCTAATTATTTTAATACGTGTTTACCAGCATCTGATTTATCCGACGTAATATTCATTATTTTACCCACCATTTTCGACATTTTTGATTTACCAATATTATCAAATATGATATAAATTATATTAATAAAGACGTCATACTTAAAGTTGGGTATACATGGTTTAACCCCTTAATTTAATTTATATTTTATAATTAATTTGCTTACCGGAATCATACTTCGCCAATAACAAGACGCAATGTTTTAAGTAAGCGTTTTACAAAACTATTTAATATTGCTACGTAGACCAAAAAATAGGAAACAAAAAAGGAACTTTTAAAATGAAGCATTTGAACAACCATTATTTATTTCCGTTTTTACTATATTTGAATCACCAAAACGCTTTAAAATTTATTTAGTAAAAAAGAAAAGTTTGAACAACTTGTTCACTTTTCAATACAGAACTCTCCTTAAGATGTTACTTTTTCAGACAGTGTATCTTACTTGGAATGTTAGAAGGCGTAGTAATGAGTGTTTTATAAATAGTTTGAGGGTGGAAAAATGCAATACTCATAAAGTCATAAATATGGAATTTAAAATAATTTTTAAATTAATGTTTTTTATTTAGATATCATTTAGTATTCATAACAGAAAACCTGTTTATTGGATAATATTATAAATGTTAATGTATCTGTGACAAAAAATAGTGAAAACCAATAATTAAGCAAATTGTTTTATATTAAAAGGTCTATCACACTTACAGCAGTATATCCACATGTGTGTATTTTACAATTTGTAAATTGGAAAAAAAAATTAAAAGGGGTAATTATTAGCTATTATAAATATTGACAAAAGCAGATTTATTTAAAAATAGAAGTTAGAAGACTTAACACAAGGAACCCTGCACAATTCTTATAAAAAATAGGTTTTCGCCAATTTTTTTGTCACTTTGCTGATTGATACTTTCCATAACGCTGATAAAAAAATCTTTATGGGCACGAAACCCGATAACCCCCACAACACCCCCAAAATTACCCCCAAGGTCAGGAGAATGATAGACATTTAGAATTTATAAACACCTACCCAATCAGTAGACAATCACTGCCCAAAACTCTTCGACTTTAACAGTTCAACTCCTCACCCCACTTTGTACCAAAGCCTGTCAGGTAACTTTTCCCTGCTTATGGGTTGTGAAAGCGTTTGATCATGAATTAAATTCTATCTTCGTTTCACGAGGGGTTGTACTTTCGACATCAATTGCCTTACCTTTTTTAACAAATTTAAAAGGTCAAAAACATACTGAAACAAATTAATGACGTCAAAAGGTTTCGTTTTTAAAAAAAAGACTGCCGTTCAGCAGCTGATTTTTTAAAGCTACAATAATAATATCCTAAAATATGGGTTATGAAATTATGTAATTTTTCAAACTTGTCAAAAAATTGTTTTGTTAAAAGTAACGTTAGATTTTATTTTCATTTTCGTATTTTTATTGTGTAAAATGCCTCGACGGTATAGAAAAGGTGAACAAAATAAGATTTTTAACCTTATTGACTATTTCACACAGGAGAGAGATGCAGGAATTAACCTGTTACCACTTACTGCAGTTTTACAGGTAAGTAGGTTTGTTTATTCTTGTGGTTTGTTATTGGCATACATATTAAAATGTAATTTATGACTATATTTCTTTGCATGCTGTAGAGAGCAGCTGATGCCCTGGGAGTCGGAATTACCACCGTTAAAAAGATAAGTTCGCATGGGATAAAAAACAATGAGGATTATAAAGCAGCCACAACAACTGCAATTCAATGCTCTCGTGGACTCCCTCTTTATAAGATTCATAAGCACATCATTAGAAATAGAATTTACGCAAGGTTTGCTGCAGGTATTTAAAATAAACTTTATTTTATTAAATTAATATAAAAAATGTATACATCTTTTTTTTACAGGGGAACATGTTACATGAGTTTTACTCGAAACAAATTTACAGAATCTTGATGGTGTGGAAATTTCAAAAGCGTTCCTATATAGAGGATTAAAAGCACTGCAGTTTAAATGGCGAAAAGATTATATATCCAACAGAACATATTTAATAGAACAGCCATATGTCATTAAAAAAAGAGTTCGTTTTTTAAGGTCATACCTTGATAATTTTACCGCCAGTATTGCTTTAAAACCTGTGTTTTTGGAAGAAACGTGGGTATACAGGTTTGTAGAAAAGTTGAAAATTATACAAAATGTAAAATATCATTTTTTTTGATAAAACAAAGGAGGTTTAGAAACAGTTGGAAAGATGGCTCAATTAAAATTGTAAAAAAGATAAGTTCAGAAGGCGTCAGATATTTTATTTTGCATCCCATCAGAGAGGGGTTTTGTTTCTAATGCAAGCCTTATTTTTACATCTGTTCCAAATGCGGTGATTACCATGACGCCAAAAACGCAAAAATTTCGAAAAGTGATTTAAAGAACAATTGTCCAAATTTTGAAGAGCATCCTCATAGTGATGGATAACGACCACCACTCAGGTTATTAGAAAGATTCCAAACTCAAGTTGGTCTAAGAACTATTTAAGATGGTTACAAGATAGAAAACGAGTATCCTGATACAGCCATGGATTTATGGAATATAGTTAAAAAGTCTTTACCAAAAAAAAAATATGTGTGGTAACTTATATTTTTATTAAAAAAAAAATTACAAAAAATTTGCTTTTTGTTCTTTAACTTGACAACTAGCATTAAATTGGTCACCAATGGGGTTTCCCCTTTTTTTTCAGTTTAACCCATGAAATGGTATGGTCGGAGTAAGAGGTACTTGATTCAAGAATATGTAGTCAATCCAGTTACTCCCAATGGGTTTTAACATGGAATAAAGCACTCGAAAAGTAATTTTTTTAAAATTTAAACCCATGTTCCCTTTTCCCTTTCATTTTTTTTATTTTCCTATAGGTAACTCCTGACAAATGGACCCATTATGCCGCCTTTGAAAATCTTATTCCAGCAGCCGGGGAAAGAGATCGCTTTTTTTACTCTTCAGGTATTCTTCCTGTTATTAAAAATTTAACCACTGTTTTTCATCAGAATTTGTAGCGATGATAAGTTTTAATTTGCTATACATTATTTTGAAATTTTTGTTCATTTTTTTTCGTAGTTTTAATAAATTCGTTTATTATTTTTCTCAAATTTTATTGTATTATTTTTCTTTTAATAAGCCAAACGTATGGTTTCAGTTGCTTACTATATTTATGAAAAACCCAAACACATTTAAATTTATACGATTTTCTTTGAAAACCAAAAATAAAAAAAGGAAAGACATTTTTGTATAAAGAAGATGTATAAAACCACTTTGTATGCGTTTAATTATTTTGGATATTTTAGGTCTCTCCTAAATAAACTTCATGGGCCTAATTGCATCATTTTATGAATAAACCTGACTTTGTTAAGTCGACTTAAAAGTAAAGCCAAGCTTGAATTTTGTTCGGGTTGCAACTTAGTTAAACTTAGTAAGGGATAATGCTGGCACCACCGCATATTATAAGATACGGCTATGGTATTTTCTGCTTCTTTAGTGTTCAAAAATCCAATTAAATTTTATATAACATCCATATAAATAATTTGATTAAAGAAATTTAAAATAAAGAACGTAAACTAACAAATAAAATTACCAAAAAAGAGAGAACATGCGAAAAGAAAACGTTTGTTGCTAGCAAGGTATAAGATAGCACGGTACAAGAATATTATTAAAAGAAATTTATTAACCGTCTTTTTTTAACCCGAAAATCGGAAAGAGTTTAAAATAACTGCAAATCGTTATATACGTGCTATATTCCAGGTATTAACTGCAAATTGTTATATATGTATTATATTCCAGGTATTTCTTTCTAGTTTCTATGAGGCTTAACACTGTTGGATTTAAAAAAAATGAAATATTTCTAAAAATGTTGTATTCCGATAATTACTTGTTCCATTATGCCGACTTAAACACCCATTTTCTAAAAAATCGGGGATTTCGATGGTCTTTCATCATGAGAAACACAAAAATCAACAAAATTGCGAATAAGTTGTCAGATATTTTTAGGCTGAGATAAGCGAATCTTAACCCCCGATAACGCTGGTCCAATCGAATTTTTGATTTAAGCTTAGCTTTACCTTAAGAAAATTAAAAATTTTATTGGTGCAATCGGATCATAATGAATTAAAAATTTTATTAGAAAACAATTCTGAACGTGCTCTAAAGAGCGCTTTGTAACGTACTTGCATCAATATTGCCTAACTGTAATTAAAAATGTGAACAGCATTGAATTTATATGAATTATCTACAACAACCCTTTTTTCCAAGTCATGCCGTCATTGATGACGTAAATATAAACTCTCGTGAAACGTTCTTTATGTGTTTTTGAGCATTAGCCCGTTAGCAGGAAAAAATCGCATAAAAGGCTTAGCTTTTAACCGTCGTTTCAAGTTCTGGGTGGGTGAGTCAATTTTTCTTCATCCTCTTTTTTCTTTTTCTTTTTTTCTATTATAAAATTTGGAAATTAATGGTAATGGCACCCCCGAAAGTAAAGTATTAATATCATTTACTAATATATGTGGGCTTAACTCCAACGTTAACTCCGTTAACCATTAATTTCAATCTTCTAAACCCCACAAATTATTTCTGACCGAAAACCAAATAAGTTCCACAACATTAACCAACCAACTTCTTTTCCAAGGCTTTTCGACCCCATGGCGGTGTATGTGCTTACGTTCTCAACGATCTGGCTTGTGCTAGGGTTTCTAACCTCGAATCGGGTAGGTAAAATATTTTTTGGCCTATACCGGTTTCCATCTGACAATTTCCATTCCTAGTTCTTTGACTTCCTTTCAATAAAAAGTGACAATATGATTTTCCAGTTTCCATTGGCCGAAGTAATCGTCCTCGGAGATTTTAATATTCGCAATAAGCACTGGTTATGTTCTTTAAAAATTGAGACAAGGAGGAGTAGCCGAAAATTTCTCAATCAGTAACCCGCTCAATAATTTAATTATGGAATCAACCTACTTCCCCAGGGTTACCACCCAAAATTCTAACCCCCTGTATCTTTTTCTTACTTCTTACCCCAAACTCTACCAGGCTGTATCATACTTTGATACATTCGGAGGCAACTGAATGTACACCTCCATGCACTGTCTTGCACTATAGCTCGGCCGACTAGGATGGTCTGAGAAATTTCTTTGCCACCTACCTTTGGGATCCTATCTGCTTTTACACTCACGATCCCTCCGAAATTTGCTAACCGAAACAATTTAACTAGGCTCTAATCGACGTATATCAGTTATTGTAGATGGTCATTCTTCCAGCTTCAATCCAATTAATGCTAGGGTGCCCCAAAGGCTCAGTACTGGCACCAACTCTGTTTCTTCTTCACATCAACGATCTTCTCTCTTTCACAACTAATCATGTTCATAGTTTTGCTGACGATAGTACCCTTCACTCTAATATTCAATTTCTTAAGCCACCCGGTAATGCTGATTTGGAAAACAAGAGCAGGTCAATGACATCTTGTAAAGTTTAATGCCTCCTAAACACAGTCATATTCGCTATCGTAAAAAAGTTGAACAATCTCATCCGTTACATATGAGCGGCCAAGTTCTGCAAAACAAAGAATCGTTTAATCTTGTGGGTGTTACTTTTAGAATAACCTTAACTGGCACAAACACATTACATCCATAGCCTCAGCAGCTTCAAAAAAGCTTGGATTTCTTTTTCGAGCCAGAAAGTATTTCTCTCCTTTTAATCTGTGTACTTGGTATGTATCCCAGATAAGATTCTCCCTAGAATTTGTTTTCACGTCTTGGCGTCTTCAACAACACTTAGCATTATTGACTCCATTCAGAGAAGAGCTGTTCGTCTTATTAACGATCCCACACTTACAGAAAAGTTTTCTTCTCTTGAATAGATATTTTCACGGTCTTCTGCTCCAGAGAGTTGGCCGGTATAGTTTCTCCTTTCGCAGTTCCCAACAGAACAACACGTAGTTCCACTTTAATGCGTCCTTTTACAGTCCAACTGGAAATTTATTATTAAATGGTTTCACAACCAGTAAGCAGGGAAGAGTTGCATGACAAGCTTTGTTATGAGGAGAAGTTGGGGAGGCAGTAAGGAAGGTTCTATTGTTGGGGTCGAAAACCGTAAACAGAAAAAAGCCCTTGGTCAGAGGTAAAGATTAAGATGTTGAGGAAGAGGAGTAGATAAATGTATTATATTAGGCTTAAGTCAGTAAGGCAACTGATTAATAATCAGTAAAATGTATTCTTCTCACCTATGAGGGTGATTTGGGGATGTTCGGGGGTTATTGGGTTTTGCGCCCAAGGAGACTTTAAAAACTGTTAAAAACTACCAATTTTTCAAGTTTTAAAAGAACTGGCTAAGTAATAATTTATCTTAGCATTAAACAATGGTAACCTAGTAGTATATAGATTTACTGAGATTAAAGCTAAACAGTTATCTTTATTTATTAATGTAAAATTATTTTCTTTTCGCACGCCATAGACAATATAGTTTTGTATTAAATGTCAACTGACTTCATTACGACATACGCATAAACAATAATTACTTTACATTTTAAAATTTAAGATTTTTATGCGAGTTTACATAAAATATACTTGTAGGAGTTCTGACATTTATACTAAATATAATTTCACTAGATATTAATTTTTAAGCACCAACTAAAAGCAAATTTTACACATATTAATATATAAGATGAGGTGTATTATATAATTGCATTTTAAATAGTTTTTGACCATGCAATAATACGTCTACACATGATATTATATAAAATTAATATTTTGATATTTACTTACATTAACATACTTGCATGGAAATTGATTTAATTTTCATTAAGGGAAAATAAAATTCCTTTTGAAAACGAAATTTAATAATAAAAACTTAAACACCTGCTATTTATTTATTGTAGTTAAAACACCTTTTTGATTTTTTATGTGTTTCTATCTTTTACTTCATTATTTATTAATAAAATTGTTAAACATACCATGACTAATTTGTTTAGGTTTATGGTAACTTAATAAAAAAAAATCGTTAACTTTACCTTATTTAAAAAGAAGTAAAACTATTATTTATTAAAATTATGTGCTTGGTTGGATTTAATGAAGTGTCTTTTAATTTTATTTTTTTTATTTATAGTTTTGTCAGTGCTTAGTTATAATAAATTTACTTTGATTTAATAGTTCTATAGTGGCATATTTCAGTGATATTAAAATTTTAGTTTTCTAATTAGTATTTCAAATTTTTTTCGCAAATATTTAATTATTTATTAAACTTTATTAAAATGAAAATTTCGTGGCTTTAGGTCATTACTTAATAAACTATATAAAATGATTTTCTAATGTTTGTTTTTCTACTTATTGTCATTTGTATTTTCTGAAAGCTAAAAACATTGGGAGCGCTTATAATGGTATTATCTATGCATCTATCTTTGTACTTATGGATAAAGTACCATGATTTGTCACAGTAAACAATTTTTGCGTTTTTTATCATCTTAATTCACAAAAAAAGCACTTTTTATGCCCTTTGGTTTAGAAAATGCAAAAAAAATTGGCACTTCTGTTGATAAATAATTTTTAAATTTTATTATGTTTACAGCTGTATTATTTTTTTGATTTGGATGCCCATATTTTAAAAATTTTTGAAGATAGACACATCAAATGCAGTATTTTTAAAAAGCTTTTTTTAAGATCTTTTTAATACTGACACAATATACTAGGTGTTACATTTATTAAATGCTATTTCATTTTCAAGCTAGGTCAATGCTCGTATTTCTAAAAGTACCTATTAAAGACAGAAATATCCATTGTGGTATTTTTTTTAGCGCTTTTTAAAAAATCGTTTTATTGGTAATATAAAACATGCTATTTTACTATTAAACTTGAAAAGTTCATTGTAATTTTTTTACATTCTTAAGCCCTAACTGACTTGGAGAAGCTACTAGTTTGCTAATTTATTTAATTTTTTTTTGACTAATAACAAAGTTGCTTATAGCGGACACTTAATTTGGATGACCCTGTATATAAACACCATCCCTAAACTGCGACAAAACAAACATTACTTGACAAATAATTTTTATGATTTACTTGATAAAACCAAGGAAGTTTGAAGGTATATGGAAGTCAAATGCTATGGCCCATTCGATCAAAAAATGTCCAGCCCACTATGAAACTAACTGTCATGAGTGGCTCCCGCGATTCTGCGCAGAAACAAATGTCCACGAAATTTTATTTTGTGTTGAATACTTATACACTGATAAATTAGTGTGTAGGTAAGCAACACATTATACTTTTATCAGAGCCGTAGTAGCGTTTTTTATGCGACGGCGCTCATGAAACCATATCCACTGTGTACCGTCGTCGTCTCATCAACCCCTTCCAAGCGAATTACATGTTTCGTTGTCGTTTGCGTCGTATTAATTTCGATTGTTTTGCTTTGTGTTATTTTATTTTGTGGTTGCAGAAAATTTTTGGATTGATAAAATCCTTTTTATTTTAGTAATTAGTGTTTATTAAATTGTGACTATAGTGTTTATTGTTTGTTACTTACAATATCATAACAAAATGACTAGAGGTTGTATGGTTTTGTCTTGAAAAGCCAAGGGTAACATTCCCGGCATTTTTTACCTTAGGTAAGTATTTATTATATTAAAATTGGGTGCTTCTTATGAGACGCAACGTTAAGTAACCAAATAAATAATTATATATTAATAATAAATTATAGGAAATCAAGATTTTATAGGCAATAGCAGTGAAAAAAGTAAGGTGACCTTAACTATCTTTTAGATTAATAACACAATGTTTTAAAAAAATATGTTTAACTTAGGTACTTATATTTCATTTAATTATTTAGCATATAATTAAAATATATACAGGTCCCACTAATTTAATGAAAGAAAGTACAATTTTATGTTCAAGTTCCTTTTTACTTCTTTTGTTTTTGTATATAACAAAATTAGATTTTTGGTTTTTTAAACTCACATTATCAACTTTTTAAGGTGGCCGTTTCGCCATGTTAAATCTCCATAAGAACATTCTTTCAGACTACCAGACTCCAAAACTTGACAAACTAAATAAAGGATCACCTTATATTTACATAAATGAGACATGTATCTTTCATGTAAAGAGAAACAATTCAAAACGTTTTAATGCTTTAAAACAAAGTTTAAAAACCACTAAAAAATTGAGTTGGATTTTTCGGTAGTTAAAATTAATTATTATCGGTATAAGAAATTTATTTCGCATTATAATTTTTTACTGTGATTTATAGACATTTAGTAATAACCAGGTAACAAAAATAATACGTTTTATTATCCATTTTTTCTTTATTATGGCTTTTTTTTCGTACATTTTAATTGTTTATCCCATATTCGATGTATTTAGAACGGAGCGGTTTAAAGGATAGCTTAATTCAAATAAAGTACACTTCAAAGAAGGACAGAAGACTGCGTGTTACTAGGTGAGAGTATATCATGCCGACTCATAAGAAATCTGCCAAAAAGCGATTTCCTAGAACTTCAGGTATTTTTGAATAGATGGCACATCGTTGGGGTGGGTAGACAGGCCCGTACTAGTAAAATTTAACGCTTAGTTTAAATTGCGTCGTTTGTTAGTTAACACTTTCGAACACATACCTATTAGAGGCAGCCTCTCTCGCTACACGTGCTTTATATACACGCCCACCAATCAGCACCCAGAGCAGGGCCAGTATGTTTTTAGTGGTTTTTACTTTGACAGCGCTGTGAGATCGGGAGTACTGATAAAAAATACTACGTTAAATTGCTGTCATTTGGACGGTTTAAAAAATGTCAAAACATGCTTCGAAGTTTGGTGCAATAAGAATAGAAACATATAACCTTATGCATACCTAAGTGCTGAAGATATGTGATTTTTTTTGCTATAAAACATTTCAGTAACTTGTAAGGGGATTGAAAAAAAATATATATTTATTTCCACTTATCTTTTACCATTTTTTAAACAGGAAAATATTTAAGTAGCCAAATTATGAATTTAAGAATATTATATTTCAGATAAATTATTTAAAATTTATGTGTATAGTTAATAAGGCAAATTTAGTTTATAGGGTAGTTTGACGTAATTCTATGTAACTCAGTTATCTCAGTTTTTAAGTCTCAAATGACTTTTAACTTTTGTATCGTTAACATATTTTGGCTAATTAGAGTATGCAAATAAACAATGAAATATAATAAATTTAGTTTTTATTTATAAAAAACATAAAAAAATAACTTCAATTTATTTTACACATATACAGGGTGTTAAACGATTGACAAACTGCGGCGATTTCTCGAAGTGGCCTTTGGAAATTTTAAAGGTTTACACTCTACTTAAATCTAGAAGTTTTTTTTTACACAATTTTTTTTTCTGTAAGAAAGCCGTTATTTAATCTGAGTTGGATTAATTGTTAAAAAGAACATACTTTAATAATTTTTAAAAAATATTTCAATAACTTATTACACATGCTTAAAAAACAAGATTAAAAATGAAAGTGCTAATTTTTTTTTTTTTTTAAAGCCCCAAACTTTTTTAATCTTAACTTATTTAGCAGTACAATAAAAACAAGTTTGTATAAGGATGTCTATTCCGAAAATGTTTAGTTTTTGATCAATTACTAGTTTAATATTTTTATATGGCGATCCTATTTGGATAGGACATTTTAATCTTAGTTGACTTATAACGGTGGACTTTCTATAGTGATTGTTTTTTAACGCCATTAAAGCCAGCCCTGAGAATTATGGAATAGACATAATATTTACTAAACTGGCAATATATCGAATCCAAAAATTTTCGTAATAGACAATTTTACACACACTTGCAAATATTTTTAATGCTTAATAAGATAAAATTATAAAATTTGGGGGTTTCCCTTAAGAACAAAGATTTTTGGCAATTTTCTAAATTTTATTTTTAATCTTATTTCTTGAACACCCTGTATAATAAGTTATTAAAATAGTGTAAAAATTCCCTAAATTAAGGCATTTAAACGTCAGTTTTGATGTAAAAACTTAAATATGTTAAAAACGCTTAGATTTAGGTATAGGATATGATAATGAAATTTGCCTAAAATCTTGTGTAGAAATCTAAAACTAAAATAATATATAGGGAGTTTTATTTAAAATCAGCTAGTTGACACCTACTTTTGGTATAATCGAAAGTGTCAGCAACTTAAAAATATTTCATCCAAGTTGTCACAATCGACGTTAGTAAACCTTTAAATTTTCAAAGCTTGCCTGTCAATCGCTGCAGTTCGTAGTGGGACACCCACAAAACTATTTACTTTTAAGTTTTATTTTTCATATAACAAATTACAAAATGTATCATCTTCTAAAGCGAACTGAAGCTAGTCTTAAAGAGGATTGTTTACTTTTCGTGGATTATGTTTGCTCATAAAACTCTTAGTTTGGATTTCAACTCTAGACAATAATGGTGGTATCTTGAAATAGTGCAACTTATTTAGGTATGTAGATATCCTGGATTATCTTAACCCTTTTTTTTCATAGTCATTTCAGCACATAAACCTCCTGGCCTTTTAACAGATTCTGTTTTATAACTGGTACTTGGTTGTATATCCTAAAATAACAAAGATGAATAATATTAGTATTGACCTATGTCCAGGGTTTTCTGTATATTTTATATAGTTTACTAGCTTTTCGCCCGCGTGGATTAAACGATTTTGGCTTTTCTTGTTATTTTCCCGTCTCGCAAAAAAACTTATATATTCCATACATGGAAGAATATTCTTAGTCTAGCCTTGTGCCAAATTTTATCTCGATGAGTCAAGGATAAAAGAATGAATGAGTGACCTTTCGCTTTTATATGTATAGATAATTTTTAGAGTTAAAAAACCTTAAATTATCGTCATTTTATTTTATTTTTTTCAAATTAAACCCCTATACTTTTTTGATGATTATGACAAAGATTATCTCTAATGACTAAATGCATTTGTTTAATAAAATAAAAAAAATGTAATTGTATTCATAGGCATGCGGAAGGCCATCCGTATCGAAGACCACTCCTCGCGTCCGCTCGGTCAGTGATCTTCGGCCAAATTCATTTGCTTCAGTAAACGAAGGGACCCAAGGACAACAAAATTTCT
>JAHBCN010021897.1:0-13847 GCA_019359885.1 Listronotus oregonensis | reverse complement strand
TTGTATTGCTAATATTTTGTGTTTAGGTATTTTAAGCAAAATTTGTTAATAATAATGTATTATTATGACAAGTTCGATAAGCTTTTCCTTTTTGTATTAGCTTAAGTGATGAATAAAGATTTTTTTACTTCTTTGGTTTTGACCCTCCGTTTTTAAAAATGTTCAAATGTAGCGCGCCGAATGATAACATTTACCCCTAAAGCTATTTATATAAATCAAAATATTCGGCATTCACGTCAAAGGGTCGGTCGCAAGTGTATATTTTTGCTGACACAATCCTCCAGGTAACTTATGTAACATCTGGCAAGACAAAGACAAACAAAAAAAACTTCGTTTCGGTCCCCACTGAACGTTTTGATGAATATTTCATGAGGATGTTCCACACTTTATAGTTTTAAAACGCCTTGAAGAAAACGTTACGAAATGTCGCATTAAATATAAATGTAATTCAGGGGACGAAATAATAAAGTTTCAAGGGCCTTTAAAAATAACATACGACTCGATAAAATATTTAGTTTCGTAGGTTTATGTTTCGGACATTCGATATAAATTTCCCTTATATAAAATTGTAGAAAGGGTGCAGTTTTATTGCTCACTTAAATATAAAATTTCATCTACCAGCTTGGCCGTTTTATTGTCTTTAAAAGCACAGAACTGATATATTAAAGAATACATGCAATGCATACAATCTAATATTGAATTTCCAATTTATTGATGTTTTTATTTTATAGTATATTAGGCATCTAGTACAGAAAAGTGTAATGTTACTTGACTAGTATGGTACTATTTTTTATTATTAAATTCTTTATTTAGCAAATATTTCAGCTAATCAATAATTTACGTAGGCAAACAGAATATAGTTAAAATGAATTACAATACATGCTTAGAGCTATTAAAACTAAAGAAATTGGTAGTCACAGCCACTCACAAACTATTCAAAAATGTAAGTCACAAACGTAATAAATTAAAATTAAAAAATAAAAACTAACAAAAGCATAATAGTCTAAAAATAAGTCATATTATAAAAATACATAAAATAAGTCAAAATACATAAAATCACTAAAAAATTAATAAATTTATAAAATACAATAAAAATACACAAAAAACAGGAAAAATATAATTTGGGGTCAGCAAAGCAAATTTCAAAACAAAACAAAAACAAGACAAGCAGCTAATATACCTATTACTAAATGTTGCACTCTTTAAGAAGGTATGTTTTAAGTTGTGCTTTAAAAGTTCCAAGTGTATTGACATTTTTCAAATCCTGAGGCAACTTATTTAAAGTATCCGAACCTTTAAAAAAAAGGAAATTTTGGCACATTTTTTTATTTTTCGGTGCAATAAAAAAATTATTTTGTTGTCTTGTACTATAGGAATGTATGTCACGATTATAAGTCAATTTATTGACCAGATAGGAAGGAGCATTACCCAGTTTAATTTTAAATACGAACACCAAAACACAAAATTTAAAATATTCCGAAACTGGTAACCATTGTAAGTACTAATGCATTAGCCTAATCGGAGTATATTTAGAGCAACACAATATCAGTCTCATTGCCCTGTTTTGTAATTTTTGCAATATATTTAATTCATTTTGACCCTGCATATATAAAATAGTTGCACAATAATTAAAATGTGGTAGTATTATTGTATTATATATTGTAAGCTTTGACCAAAAAGAGAGAAAAGATGAACATCGCGATAAATAGTTTAATGAATTGCTTAACTTAAAAATAACAAAATTTGCGTGCTCTTTAAATTTTAGTTTATTATATATTATAACGCCTAGATATTTAATTTTTGTAACTTGTTCAATGTTACTACCCCCAATTTGAATAGAGAAGCTGTTGCTAGCAAAGCATGTTTTAACTCTCTCGGTGGCTATTAACATATATTTACTTTTAGTTGCGTTAATACTTAACAGATTTCCACACATAAACTTGTAAATCCTGTTCAGTGCATTATTCATCTTTATAACTAACGACTCTACGTCAGTGCCAGAAACATTCACTTAAGTATTATCCGCAAACAGATTAATTTTTACTCCCTCTAACTCTACAGCACCCAGAATGTCATTAATATACAACACAAAGAGTATTGGCCCCAGAATACTTCCCTGTGGAACACCATGATTGTTTATAACTTCTCCGGATTATATACCATTAATTTTTACCCTTTGTCTTCTGTCCTTCAAGTAGCTGTCAAACCACTTTAAGACAGTTCCCTCTCAGACCAATATTATATAATTTAGACATCAAGGTGCCACGATCTATACTTTCAAAAGCCCGTTGTAAATCCAGAAAAAACTGCTAGCGTCATATTACCACAATCTATTTCACTCTTCCATTCATCAAGCACACACTGCAGTGCAGTCTCAGGGCTATGATTCCATCTAAATCCTGACTGTCTTTTGATTACTACATTGTTAACTTCAATAAAGTTGGCGGGTTGGCCATATACAGTTTTTTCCAATATTTTTTCTACTGATGGTAACTTATTAATAGGTCGAAAGTTAACTGCTTCTACACAATTATCATTTTTTTGCACAGGCACGACAGTGGAGATTTTTAAATCTAATAGAACAACACCTTGTTCGAGAGATGTATTAACTAAATTTAATAGGGGATTTTCTATACTTTAATAAACGTTTTTGATCAAAGTAATATCCAACTCATCTGGACTAGTTTTATTTTTTAATGAAAATATAGTCCTCCTTAGTGATTCTCTATCCATTAACTTCAAATCTGAAAAATAATTTGAAAAATTAGAATCCAAACGACCCGTACCAGAGTATGATTGATCTATTTGATTAACTATATTATCTATGCTATGGATATAAAATGTATTTAATTGGTCGGGCAATAAATTTCTGTCACTAACTACTTCATCATTATCAAACTGATTTCCTTAATATTATTTTTATTTCTATTTTTAGGTAGAACACTTTTTAAGGTATCCCACATTTTAGATGAATTATTTTTGCAATCATCTATTTTCGATTCAAAAAACTTAAATTTTTCCTCTCTGATAATTTTTACTGCAGCGTTCCTATTAGACTTATATATTCTATGTTTTGCTTTACACTTATTACATTTATAATCCTTATAACTATTATCACGCAACTGCACCGCATTTTTAGTTCTATCATTCCACCATGGCTTATATCTAGATAAAATTTTAACTTCTTTTTTTAGGTGCTACTTCATTCAAAACATTCATTATACTTTTATACAGGATTAAAAATTGTATATTAACATCTCGCTCCGAAAAATACGAGTCAAGTAAAATCACTTTTCTGACGAGGTGCGTTTACTATTTTTTCGTATTTCGTAGATAATTGCCTAATTTTTATTTTATATTAAAATCAGTTTATATTAACAGTTACCAAGAAAATCTAAACAAACGTCTCAGTAACTTCTGAATCTAAACCTGAACAGTATGTTGTATTTTGTAATTAACAACGGTTGACAATATTCAAATAACTCATCTTTGAAGAGCGTTTTTTTTTACAATAATCGAAATGGCTGATGAAAACGACTCGAAAGATTTTTAATGCAGCCCAGAAAGCTTCTTTTAGTTTACTTCCAGTGAAATCTAAGCAAAGGTATGAAAAAGTGTATAATATGTTCTGCGAAGAAATTTACGAAAACTTATTAAAGTGTTGTATAATTTTGAGGTCTGTAATGTAGTGCATTACTGTACAAAATGCGAAAAAAACAATTTTCAAAACTATTAATTTTAACAAATTGTACAGGGTGGCGCATTTTGGTTGTATTTACGGGGTGTTGTGAAAACAGATCCGTTTATACATTTTCGAGACGGTTTTTCAAAAGAAATTTGAATGTGTTACAATTTTAAGGCTAACTTAATTGATTTTGAAAATACGGGGCGTTTTTATTTTTTTGTCGAGTTTACGACGGTCCTGTATATCGGTTATTATTCGAGATAGAGAAAAACTTTAAATGGCTATGTTTTGTAGAATTTTACGTAGATTTCAGTGGCGTTCCTATTTGTTTCCTATCACTTAAGTTTTTCAATTTATTACATAACGTCGAGTTATTTTAATGGGACATCTTATATATTATTTTAACAGTCAACTGCAAAATAAATAACCTTTTCAATAATGTTTCCTTGAAAGTGTTAGACAATGCTATGGTTTCAATAACACTAAAATCTTGAACTTCCATTGTCTTTATTTGTTAATTGATACACAACGTTTCGGTTAGTGATGTATCTCCAACCGTTTTCAAGTAATAATTAAAAACTATTTTTAAAAGCTACGACTTATACACAATTCGTTGTTCATTGAAGTTGGACCGATTTTTCACGGTTCAGCAAAGGCTGCCAGATATTTGGAATATCGATACTAGGCTTGCACACTAAGGACACAATTTCAAGATAATTAGCCAAAAATGGTGTGAAATATTGAAAACAAAAGAAATGTCTAATATATGCGGCAAACCAGCTGGCATGGATACCACGATGTTTTCGGGTATTAAGGTAGATCCATTTTGCAAACGAGAGAATCATACTTAAGGCAATTTAGAGATTAAAGGAAATGACGGTTTATATACCGACAACATAGAAGACTGCCCAAACAGTGTAAAAGAAAAGGCTAAATTCTCAAACACAATTTTAGTTTGGTGGGCGATTTCTACTCCAGGAATATCCAGCCCTACGTGGGAAGGGTAAGGGGCGATGCACTAGATAGTCAGCGCTATATTCAAAACTGTCTGACTAAATTGGCTGATTTTATACAGGAGAATAATGCTAAAGATAAAATAATGTTTTGGCCAGACTTAGCATCATAACATTACACTCGAAAAACTCAAAATTGGCTAAACGCTCAAAACATACCATTTGTACCAATAAACAACAACCCAGGCTCGTCCTATCGAAGATTTTTGGGCACTTTTAGCTAAAAAGGTTTACGATGGAGGATGGGAAGCTTAAAATAAGGAGCAATTAAGGCGTAGAATCTATAGGTAAAATAGAGAGATAGATGTCAAAGTCGTCAAAAACCTAATGAGGAATAGCCGCAGGAAATTGCGCATGGTTAAGGAGCACGGGCCCCTTTTTAATTTAATTTGTTAATTTTGTATTTTATAATACAGTTTATTACTAAATATAATAGAAAATTAAATTAAATTATCTTTGTGTATAAAAATGCAAAAAAGTAATTTGTGCCAAAAAATTAAGATATACGTTATAATTTAAATTTGTTGTAATGTTTAATTACTTTAATTTTATAAGTGTAATTTTTTAGGTATAAACTTGTTAGAAATTTAATTTATTATTAAATTAGTTGGCGCTAAAAAAATCAACCAATAGTATAGGTACTGTCCTAGTTGGGCAACACAAGATCTTTTATTCTAGACTGTGCAGTTGTGACCTGCAAAAATATTCTGTTTTTCGTAAATTGTCTTTAGATAAAAAAAAATAGAGCGTGTGCAATTCAAGCCTTTTTGCTTTATTTTAACTCTCTGCTTTAAAATATGATATCAAATAATTTTAGTTTAAAATAAAACCCTGACTTCGACACAGTTCGTGTTTCAACTTTTCCCATAAATTTTATTTCAACACATTCCACAAAATACATTTAGTCTAAAAATATGCTTTTAAACCAAAATGTTGTTTGCATTGTTCGATATAACAAAGCACCACATAACCCAGCTACCGCGGATTTTAGTGGACTACTTTACTTAAATGTATATTATATTTTGACAAATTATGCACAATGAAAGAGCTACAATAAAACCGGTATTTTTGGTCTTGGATATTCAGAGAGAAAACAGAAAAGAAAATGGTTTATCTTACTCATAAATATATATAAAAAAAAACTAATAACGGCGGGAGGAAAATAAAAGGTCGCTAACTTAAAAAAAATAAATATTGTAGGGTTGTATATTGGGGCCTAAATATTTTTCATGAGTCAGGGATGTAAAAGGGAAAAATTCCCCCAAAATTTATTATAATTTAAAATTATTTTTATTTAAATTTTAATAATAAAATTTATTTAATATATAAAATTAAAAATTTTTTATTTATTTTTTATATTTAATAAAAAAAATATTTATTTAAAAAAGAAAAGTACAAAAAGAAATTTTTTTAAAAATTTTAAATAATAAAATAAAAATTAATATAAATTAATTATTATTTTATAAAAAAAAAATAAAATATTATATTAAATAATTTTTTTAAATATTTAATACGGGGAAAATTTAAAAAGGGCCAAAAAAATTTGAATATTTTTAAAAAATTTTTTAAAGGAAAAAATTAAAAAAACTTTTTTAAAAATCCGTTTAAATACAGGGGTTAAAATTTTTTTTTAAAAATTTAAGTTTTTGCAAAACCAAAATAAGGTTTTCCCAAGGGGAAAAAAAGGGGCCCGGGGGGTTTTTTGGGAAAAATTTAATTTTTTTTTTTGCTTTTTTAATTTTTAAATTTAAAGCTAAAAAGGGAGTTTTTTAAAGATTTTTTTGTTAAAAAAAGGCCTTGTCCTTTTTAAAAAGGAAAAATAAAAAAGACTAAAAATTTTCAAATATTTTTTTAAAATAATTTTATTAAATTTTTGACCCAAAAGGGTTTTTTCAAAAATAGAATTTCAGTTTTTTTTGAAAAAAAAAATCTTTTACGGATTTGAGTTTGCATTATGAAAAAAATTTTGGAAATTTTTTAAATTAAAAAATTTTAAAGGGTTTTTCTAAAGCATTTTAATAATTTAAAGCCTTGGCAACGTTTTTGGACCTTACCAAGGGGGTTTTTCCCCCTCAAAAATTTTTAAAACCCGGTTTTGGGGGAAAAGGAAAAATTTAAAAATTTTTTAGGTCCATTTAAAACCCCCTTTCAAAGGGGGTTTAAATGGGAAAAACCCAAAAAACACCTGCCGTTTAAAAATTTCCTGGATAAAATTTTTTGTATTTTTTTTCCCCTTTTTTTTTAAAAATTAAGGATTCCCGGAAAATTTCCCCTTTGGAAAATTTTTTTTTTTTTAATCCCAACAAAAACCCCTTTTTTTAAAATTTTGTTTCCCCCGGAAAAATTGAACCCCTTTGTAAATTTCCCTAAAAAGGGGCCAAAAAAAATTTTTTAAAAACAAATTTTTAAAAAATTTTTTTAAGGTTTAAAACCAAAATTTTATTTTTTTGGGAAATTTTAACAATAATAAATTTTTTAAAAACCAAAATAAAAATTTTTTATAGAAAAGGTTTAATTGGTTTACCCTACGGTTCCCCCTTTTGGGGGCCCCCAAACCGGGTTTTTAAATCAAAAAATTTTGGGTTTGGGGGGCCCAACCCCCCCTTGGTGAAATTAAAATTTTTTACCCCTTTGGGGGGAATTTTCATTATTTACCCAAACCCCATTCTTTGGGGGGAAAAAAATAAAAAAAAAAAGGGTTTTGAAAATTAAAAACCCCTTTTCCGGGGGCGGCAATAAGAAAATCTTTCCCCTGGGGGGGTTTAAACATTTTAAAAATTTTTACTTTTTCCCTCCTGTTTTTTTATTTAATTTTTTTTTTTTTTTTTGTTAAAAAATTTAATTTTTTTTTTGTTTTTTTTTTTCAAAAAATTTTTTTTCCAAAACCCAAAATATTTAAAAAAATTTCTTCGACTTTTAAAAAAACCGAAAAAAATGGTTATTTTTTCCCCAAAAAAAAAAAATTTTAAAAAATCGGGGCCAAAAAATTCAAGGTTTCCCCCCAAAAAAATTTTAAATTTAAAAAAAAAAAAATTTTTTAAAAAACCCCCCGGCCTTTTTTTAAATCGGATTTTTAAAAAAATAAAAAATTTTTTAAATTTTTAAAAAATTTAAAAGTTTAAATTTTTCCCCTTTTTTGGGTTTTAAAATTTGGTTATTAAAAAACCCCCGATATATTTTTATTAATATATTATATTTTAAATATAAATTATTTATATTAATTTAATAAATTTTATTTTATTTATTTTATTTTATTTTATATACAGGGGATTCACTTAAGTGATATAACCATAACAGGTGATAATCTTTATTTTAAAAATATTTTGACAAGTGCAGCGTTGCAAGATCTATACGAAACCAATAGCAATATTGCAAATTTAAATAGAACACCCCATATTTTCTGACATATTCGGATCCTACATAAAATTCTAAGTAATTTTTGTCAACATCTGCACATATCTATATCCCAGCGTTTTTAAGAAAATAATTAATTACTATCTTTTTTTAGGAACATCACCATGTCAAAAAGGTTTAATATTTACGTGCCTAACCGAGCTGGATACTAGGAAAAATTTTTGGGGTTAGACAATGCATGCACGTAAAAGATCTACATGTTATAATAGCGATATATGTTACAGGGTGTCCCAAAAAATTTGCATCCACAACAAACCACACCTGACAACAATTATTGTTGTCAGGACAATTAGAAACATCCAGTTCCTACCTAGGTCAATTGTGAATTGACCTAGGTAATACAAAGTACACATTTTTAGCATTTTTGTTACAGATGTCGTTTCTAAATATATAAATATATGTATAACAAAAATATAAGAAATGGGAAATCTGTAATGATTTAACAACGCAACCCTAGTGGTTACTTTAATTGTACATTAAAATTTACCATAACCTTAATTTTGTGTTACATTTTCGTGAATTTTGATTGTTTTTAAATGTCTTGGCATTTCCTAAATCCAATTATGTTCGCCCAGAATTTGCTTTGTGTTGGAATCTATATCCGTTGTGTTGTATTAATGCGAGTGTTCTGTATACACAAATTTGTATGATTGCGCGGTACAGAATTACAGGTTATTTCTTAGAGGTAAATATTTATTTTTTTGTATAATACTTATTAAAAATGAGGTAGTAATGCTTGGGGACACCGGCTTTGGCTAAATTATTTTGTGACCTGCGAAACCTGGTTTTTAAATAACTTAAATGCTTTTTACTTATAGTTCACAATATGAATCTGGACTTTCTGTGTTAGCGTTGCATTATAAAAAAATATGTAAAATTAGAATTGAAAAATCTAATTTTAAAGTTTTAAATTTTACTTTTTAATTCTGTTTTTAGTAGTTCATTAGTTTTAAATCTTAATTAAAGTTTCAAACGATAAATTATATAGTTCAAGCTAAGTGAAGCGTTAAAGTTGCAATTAGTTTGTTTATTCAAATTAAACGATTTTCGCTACAAAGCAAGCCTGATGAAGTAATGATAGATTATAATTACGAAATGTATTTCTGCTTCAAATAGCAAGCAGAAAAATAATGACTATTTATTATTATTTATGTGATTTAAAGCAGTACTGATCTAAAAGTTATGACTGATGTCTTTGGCATAATATTGTTTTTTTTCTTGCCTGACAGACAGGAATTTTTTATACATAAAATGAGAGTTGGAAGACTGTTGCAAAAACACATCCTGCAACCTAAAAGCTATTTTTCTAGTAGGCAGGCTTCCCTTCCAAATCTAAATAAAATAGTGAAATTAAACCAGGTCATTTCCCTTATAAACGTGATAATACCGCCTGGATAACTTCCAAACAATTTAAAAATAGAAGGCCGCGCTTTGAACGCATAAACACTGCATGAACGTGTCTGTAACAGTGTAGCCAATCAGAGCACCGAGCGGCTCGGGGGTTGAGAAGACGCCAGACGGCTGGTAGCGTCGAAAGAGTACGTCACGCGCGCGTCGAGTAAATGGACCAAGCAACGAGTCGCATCGAAGGCCGTACGGCGGATCTCGAAAGTGGCAAGGCAGCAAATGACAGTACAGTCTTCTGCAAGTTCCAAGCTGGACCGACTGGAAGTGTTTCCGAATTTCTTACGAAAAACGTAAAAAGTTTCACCCATTTCGGGCAAATTGCGAAAAATTCTATTAAATAACCCGATGGGAATGTCAGTTTCTCATGGTAGTATAAATGACTACTTTCTTTTCTCAGTAACCAAATAAATTTATAAGGTTTTTGTACGGAGTCTACATTTCTTACAAAGTAAAGTTATTCAAGTATTTATCTGTCGAATAATAATTTGACATGTAAGTAAGGTTCAAAGAGAAATTAAAGTGATTATAAAAGTGATTGTACTGGACTGTGCCAGGACAGGTGTCAGCTGGGAGCAGTGAATAAAGAGAAAAAGTGATTAGTGAATGGTAGTTTTTTTTATTTGGAGATTAGCAGACAGTAAAGGCAATATTTGAACTTATTGATGGAATAGTGAGTCAAGAATTAATTCCGGGTGTCTCCAAAACTGTAAAAGACTTCTTATTCTGATTTTAACTTTTCTAATTTCATAGTGGAAAAGATATTCCAGTTAGCATTGGAAAATGAATCGATAGGAATAAAAATCAACGGCAGGCCCCTAAATAACTTAAGGTACACCGACGATACAGTCGTTATAGCGGTCGAAGAGCTGCAAATTTTTATTGACAGAATAAATGCCAATGGAAAAATATACGGGTTAAATATTAATATATCAAACACAAAAGTCATGAGGATTGGTAAACAGCCCGGGCGGTCCCCCGCATCAATTAACGGGGGAGACGATCGATGAGGTTTCCAGGTTCAGGTATCTGGGTGCTATCATTAATAATAAGTGGGAGGTAATGAAGAAATTAAAACCAGAGTAGGTATGGCCAAAACAACATTTTTTGAAGCTAAAGAACATATTGTTGCATAGAGACTTGCCTTTGGATTTGAGACTTTATGTGGTCTGTTAAAGTAAGGTCAATAAATCCCATAGCAGGAAATGTGGACCGATTCACACTACCAATAAAGAAGTACTCAGAAGAGCAGGTACCGAAAGGCAATTCATGAATATCGTGAAACATAGAAAAATGTCCTATTTGGGTTATATATTTCCTGGTGAACGGTATTATATCCCGAAACTGATACTCCAAGGAAAATTTGAAGGTCGCCGAGGACCTGGTAGAGCAGCCCTCCTGGTTGCGTAACATCAGACACTGGACTGGAATAGCAGATGCAGCAACACTGTTTCGCCAAGCTGAAGAAAACACCCTTATCCTGAGGAGATGAGAAGATTGGTCAAATGATCCCAATGTGCGCAAAGCATACGGGACTAGAAGAAGAAGAAGAATTTCATAGTAATAAAAAAAAACATTCTCAATTGTGACGTAACGTCGATAAATTCTCGCTTCATAGACTGCGTAAGGCGTTTCTGTTTTCAAATAAAAGTCAAATAAATTTCTTGCTGATTGAAAGCGAATTTTTGCCAATGTCTCTGAGTAAAATTTGTAACCCTTTTTTCACATATTTTCAACCTCTTGAGAATTAATTAGGGGGATTCTAGAAAAAGAGTAAATTAAAAACAAAATCTTCTATGATTTTAAAGTAAATTAATTTTCAAATCAATTATTTGTCAAAAGGAAAAAAAATAAATTGTTAATACGCCCCATTGACATATCGCAAGAATTGTAGTGTAGTAAACTGTAAAATTTTTTGTAAATAAACTTTGTATATTTAGTTTATTCTAGTGTCTCCATTAGCAATAGTCAATAAACAGGGCGTCCAAACCTTAAATTTGCATTCCCAACCCATTTAGTCTTTATTTAGCCGTTTCAGATTTTTGTCGGCAACTACTTATTGTGCAGACGTACCGATATACGTTACTCCGCTAAACCCCAGACAGATATAACTTGTTGATAACACTTTTCTATATATATATATATATATATATATATATATATATATATATATATATATATATATATATATATATATATATATATATATATATATATATATATATATATATATATAAAAAAGTTTATTTGTTTATTTTCTTTGACCTTTGCCTTGATATATTGTTTATACTTTTCCAAAATTTTCTGGATTTTCTTGGGAATAAGGTCAGGCAATATATAAAAACAGTTGCTTACTAAGCAGTTTTCATTGAATTTATGTCAATTACGACGTTTCGGCCTGGAAGGGCCTTCATCAGGTATATAATATGTATTTTTTTTTATAACAACAAAACAATCTGCAATACAAAAATTTTTTTGATTGAATTTTAATTATTGATTAATATTGAAATTTAATCTTACCTTAAAGCTAAGGGGCTTCTCACGAAAAGCACTCATTTTTGTTGTTGTGTAATTAATAAACATTTAAAACTTGAAATGCAGAACAAACACTTAACATTTAAAACAGTTATATTCACAATAAACTCTTCTTTAATATTTATTTTTTTAAATTATTATTTATTTTTTCATAGTTTATAGAACTACTAGCACCATCTTACCATTTTACCAAAAAGAATAAATATGTGTTTAATATCAAGAACTGTAAAAAACTGTAAAATATATTTTAAAATAGCAGTGAGGTATGTAGAGTTCTTTGCATATAGATAATAATATAGAAATTTGTTTTATTTTTGTGTGTGGTCATCTTGGGGCAGTTGTAAAATTTATTTTAATAAATGTGTTTTTTTATTTAATTTTTTATCTAAAAATTATTATACAGGGTGTAAAAAGTATGATGCTCATCATTTTAATGGGCGATAGTGGAGCTCAAAATAAGTCGAAAAGTTTATATGACATATGTGTCAAAACTTGACAGATTTTTGTCTAAACGATGTTTAAGTCATGCACTTAAAAAGCAGTTATTTCTGTAAACCGTAACAACTGCAAAATTTTGTCTTAATCGCTTATCAGTAGATTCATTTAATAATAAATCAAACTAAATTTTAAATGTTTTAGTCTACAAATAAACAAAAAAATAAATAATTTTTTAACAATTGTTTCCCAGTTAAAACCTAAAAAAACAATTGGCAAAGAGCATCCTGTTGTCTGACGTAAATAAGTCAGTGATTTGTCACCGGCCGGCAGCGATAGTTTTGTTTTTTTTAAACCGGGAAAATATGCCGATATGTTTTAAATTTACCACAAACGTATGAAATTACCAAAGATTTTTAAAAGCGGAATGTGTGCAACCGAGAAATCCTATTTTTAACAAAATAAAAAAGGTTTTTAAAACATAATAATTGAAATCGGGAAAATATGCCGATATGTTTTAAATTTACCCAAACGTAGTGCAAATGAAAGATTTTTAAAAACTGAAGTGTGCAACGAGAAATCTTATTCTTTAAGCAAAATAACAAAAGTGCTGTTTTAAAACATAATAATTGTAAATCAAAATAGGATATGTTTTAAATTTAAAAACGTAGTGCAAAGAAAAGATTTTTAAAAACGGAATGTGCAACCAAAACATTCTTTAAGCAAAATAACAAAATCTTTTTAAAACATAATAATTTGTATTTTTAAAATTTATATTTTATTCTTTTGGTAATACAACTATTTTTTAATAACAAATTAAAACCAAACAATAATTATTTGTTGTTTTTTACTTAAATTTAATTTCATATTAAATATCAAAATAAATTCAAGAATAATTTTTATTATTTGATGTAAATGAACATCTCCTTAAAAAGGTAAATATGAAAACCATCAAAAAATCTTCGTCTGACTCCTTGAAGAAACAGGCGCGGTGGCCAACTTTTTTTTAAAATTTGAAAGCATAATTGAAAACGATTAACTTTTGACCCATAGTTTTTGGCTTTTTCGACTTGTTTTTGAGCTCCACTATCGTCCATTAAAATGATGAGATCATACTTTTACACCCTGTATAATGATTATGTTTTTGGTGTTTTTTTTAATTATTAATATATTAAAACAAAAATTCTTTTTGCCTTTGTGTTTTTTTGCCTTTTTGTTTTTTTGAATAAAAACCATTTCTAAAATTAATTAGGGGTTCTAGAAAAAGTAAATTAAAAACAAAATCTTCTATGATTTTAAAGTAAATTAATTTTCAAATCAATTATTTGTCAAAGGAAAAAAAATAAATTGTTAATAGCCCC